>JABUQX010032831.1:45000-50000 GCA_015478945.1 Trachelipus rathkii
TATATATATATATATATATATATATTATATATATATATAATATATATATATATACTTATTTAATTATCTTTTCACCATTAGTAAAAATTAATTGTTCAAGAGTTCGTTTATGTTAAATTGATTATGTTAGGGTTCTTGTGTTTTATGTTATTTAGGTTTAGGGGTTAGTTGGTTAGGGGTTAGGTTTAGGTGTAGGTTAGGTTAAGTTAGGTTAGGACAGGTTAAGGTTAGTTTAAAGAATTTATGTTTTTAATTGTTCTTTAATGGTTATCGGTTTTTAAGTTTTCAGGGTTTATAGTTATTAGGTTAACATTCCTCTTTGGGTAAGCAGTTACCTTGCTCTTAAGTCGCTACAGGGTGTGACTCGGGAGGACAGTCCTTGGGCATTTTTCGCGAGGGGGGGGAGGGTCTGTTTCGGGGGCGCGTTGGGGATTTTGTAACCAATCATTGTCCTTGTATATCACTATGATTAACAAATTTTTCATTTTAAATTGATAATTTGGTGGGTCATCCCCTGTCTGCTGTTTTGCGCTGTGTTTGGAGCGTGTTTGCTTTTTTGTTTTGTTCGTTATCCAATGCTCTGTGTCGCTTTTTTTTTTTTTTGGGTGCTTTTTTGCTTTCTGTTCTAGAATTTTCCTAGACATGTCTTTTCAACGGATGTTTTTGGTTGCCGCGTATTTTTCTGTGGTATAGTTTGTGCCGTTGGGCCTGTGAGCAATGTTATATATATATATTATATAATTTAGCATGAGCCGTTAAAATTACTTTTGAATATGCTAATCAAAAAATGCTTGAAATGAAATTTTTGAATTTGTGGATAAAGTAGTTCTAGCCTACGCTTCGATATGGTGCGATGTGGTCGTGGGGCCCAGTGTGATGCTTTACTGCATGCAATTTCAGTGACGCGGTGCGGTGCGGTGCGGTGCGGTGCGATACTACCCGCAGTTCCAATGTAGCATTGATGAGTTGGTAATTTGGTACAGAAAATTTTAGTGTGCGCCAATCAAAGGATTTTTAGGTTCTACGAGCTTGTTTTATAAGCATAATCACGTCTTTATTTATTATCCTTTACAGAGGTTAGATTAGATTATCATAGAAAATAATATTTGTCAACAAAACTTGTTAAAATATTTTGCTAATAAATAGAGGTAGGTGGCAAAATTTTATGTTGATACGTACAAAGTGTCGAACAATCAAAAATTAATTATATTTTCACTGTGAATGATGTTCCGAAAATGAATATGATTATTGTTCAATCATTAAAAATATCTTTAGTTAATAAATTTATTTTGGTCGGTATCATGAAAGGATTTTATTCTTATTATTTCGGATTATTTTGCAAAATTATTATGAAATGATATGATTCTTGTTTACAATGGAGATACTTAAAAAAATATTTTAGAAAGGAATTAAATATATATATATATACTATTATATATTATATACTATATATTATAATACTTATTATATATATATATATATATTATATATTATATATATTATATTTATATATATATATATATATATAATTGCGTGTATATCTTCAACATTGCACTAAAAAAATTAAAATTTGTTTCTCTTTATAAGAAAGTTAAATAAAACATTAATTCTTCGACATGAAAGACCAACATCGGAATAAAATTTTTTAAAGAGAAAAATAGAAAATTAAATTCCCCTAACCCCTAAAATAAATTAAATAAAGATATAAGAAAAAATTAAAGAAAAAAAAACATTCCTGCAGGATGGAAAAAATAGAAAAAAACTGAAAAAAGGAAAAAGATTTGAAAACGCTCAACAATAAGCATATTAAAACTATTTTAAATGTTTTTGGAGCCTGAAATTTACTATTATATATATATTAAATAAAAAATATTTTAATAAAAATTTTAAATTATTATACATTATATTTATTATTTAATATATAATAATTTTATTAATATTATATATATATATATATATATATATATTATATATATACTATATATATAATACTCTTAAAAGTGAAAATCCTTATTAAGCATAACATGTTAAAGTAAATCATGCTTATAAATACATAAAATTAACATCAATCACGGCCCTTTAAAACTGTGAAAAGAAGAAGTGGAGAAAACTAGAAGAAGGAGGGGCGTTAAGATCTCATTTCCAGAAAATATGAAAATATGAGGAGCCTGTCCTAAGTTTCTAGTCACAGGGGTTCTCGCAGAGAAAGATAGAAACTAATGTTTTAAAGATGAGCCCCAATCAAGCTGCTTCAAATTAATGAAGTATGTAAGTAAACTAAAATGTTAATGGACCTTCACTATTATAAACATCGAAATATACCTTAGAAAGATGTGCTGAAATTCAACATGAATAAAAGAGAATTGAAGAGAGCCCAGTGAAAGTCATGCGACCGCACATTCCTATGCAAGGATTATTGATACCTAAAAACGACCAGCTATTGCTATATGCGGTGAAGAAATATTCATGATCGCCACAGAATGCTCAACCTCTTTGAACAAGATTTTTTTCGAGAAAGGCATTCGAATCGCTCAAAAACATCAAGGGAAATGAAACAAAGATATTAAGTACTGATGAAGATTGAGGTGTTATTTACATAGACGTGGTTATCATGGTGAAAATATATATATGTATATATATATATATATATATGATATATATAATATATATCTATATATTATTATATTATATATATATATATATTATTATATATAATATAGGTATAATATTTCTTTATTTACCCTCACCATTTCCTTGCATAATTGGAAGGTGGTGTTTGGTGGTGATGAATCTTTATTCCGAGACTATCCACCACAGTATTATATATATATAATATATAATTACTATATATTGTATATATCTATTATGTATATAATACGCTATATAGTATTTTACCTATAGTAGATCTGATATATATTATATATAGTAATATTATATATTAGAATCGTTAATGGATCTAACCAAAGTAATAGAGGCATTATAGCTCATGTGGCCCTGAAAAAAGGGAAAAAAAAGTGTCTTGCCATCAAGTTTCATTTCCAAAGCAACAGATTTACTAAAAACGCATAGCAATATGTTTTCACAGTTTTTCTGATGGCAGAAAAAAGGTAACTCAAGAAGGATGAAAAAAAATATATTTACAACAATTGCTTTACATTTCTCTGAGCAATCTTGTCCGTTGAGTATCACGAATATTCTGGCGTCCTTCTGATATCTGCGTCAAAATTGATTTTGAATCTTGTTAAAGGATCGGAGATGTTACGAGTTCGGAGAACAGTTGAAGAAAAATAACATCTGAAACCATATAAAATGTAAATTCCGTCTTTAGAATTAGGCCTACGCTCTCCTGCAATTATAAACAGTCTCCAGTCTTCTGACCCTTTCCAAATATATCTTATTTCCAAGATAAAACTGAAATTTTATATTTTTTTTTATTGATGTGAAGGTAATGGATATGTCATGGCTACTACTTATATATATATATAAGTATACCCTGCGTAGTTATTATGATATAGTATATAATATATTATTATAATACTTTAATATTACTTATACTATACCTAGTATATATATAATATATATAGTATATAATTATATATCTACTTCTGTGGGTCCCAGAATGAAACTGCAATACTTCAATATGAGAAGCATATTAAAGTATTTTTCAGTATTACAGTGATCATGATAAAACATTTCGTTACGAGAATACGCTCAACAAACCTGTCTAATTAAAAATCATTCCATCTTTTAGTAGACGTGGCACTCATAACTAGACGCGAAACAATCACGTGGTGGCTCAGGAGAATCTTCATATGCATTTGTGAACACCATTACCCGCATCAATTTAAATGTAATGTGTGTGGTGGGATTATTGGGGTCATCAATTCCTATGCTATTTATTTTCTATCAATGAGCGCCTGGCAACGGCTAGAACACATTACTACCTCTGGAATTGTTTTGACGTGCTCTTTGAGAAGTGCCTGTGTTTAAATTAAGCACATGTGATTTCAGTTGGAATGTCTTTTTATCTCACTTTGCCAAAGAGATATACGCACCTGGCTTAATCTAGCTACCTTTACGATGATGGATGGTCTGAAAGGCATTGAAGGCATTGGTTGGCCTGGCCTCACGTTTGCCGGACGCTTACCTGTGAAATTTTGTATTTTCGGTCTGGTGTGGAATCAATAGGTGTCGATATACCTCACACCAGTCAATGACGTTCGGAAACTGCCGAAAAGAATCAGGTCTAAGCGCGTGCCAGAAATAATATCAGTTTAAGGCAAGTCGGCGATAATAATCTCTGTTTTAGATCATCGCGAGGTATCGTGCATGCCATCTAATCTCGCGAGGACCGCATTTTGGAATACCTATTATAACCGTATCTGTTTGCACTCTAAACTATTCCCTGACAAGATATCAAATTGTGTTGTTTATAGGGAATCTGTATCGACAACCGAGTATTCCTACCTCTTTAGATGGCTCATCGCTAATAACTTCCGTAACTCGAAGCGTTATAGAGCATAATGTATGGGGTATTATAGTCCTATTTTCTCATCATATCCACCCGTATAAGAAGTGGTGCTTTTATTCTGGGATACAGTCCATATAGTTAGTATATATTATCTATACTATATATATAGACTATATGATAGATTATAGCGTCTATATAATATGACTATTTATACTATATATATATATATATATATATTATTATATTATATAGTATATTATATACTATTAGTATGTTATATATATATATGGGGCTTATCCTTTAGCCTTTTAAATACGCCAATCTAAATTAATTCTATATTTGTTTTATTGGCTCTGCACCAAAGATAATGGTGAGCATCCATTCTGATTTGTCCTCTCTAAATTTGTTCGCCAATTCAACTGTCTATTCGTCTTATCCGAATTCGCTTTATGAATTTTCCTTCCAAAATTCTCTCTGAATTTTGATTTATTCTTTTTTTCTTCGATTATGTCAAAATGCCTCTGCTCCA
>JABUQX010032831.1:55000-57500 GCA_015478945.1 Trachelipus rathkii
ATATATATATATATATATATATATATATATATATATGTAAGTAAATTTTACCGTACATAATAATACACATAACGGTCAGTAAAGCTTCGTTTCTACTCTCATAATAATAGCTTTACACTTACAATACAGATTATAATAGCATTGTTTTATCTCGTACTAGGCTACTAGCCTTAGTACATATGGTGCATCCCAGGTTTAAGGAAGAACACTCAGCCTTTAATTCTAAAAAAAATACATTTTTTTAACAAATTTTAAAGTCGGCAGAAACATTCCGTAGAATTTATTTCATTTTTGGAGACCAACTTTTTGGTACTATACAGCCTGTGCCTTAAGCCTACCCACTCGCGATGACGTCAGAGTTCTTTAGGAGTTCATAGCTCCTCCCCCTTATGGTATGATAAATTTTAAAGTACTTTCGTTTGAATTCGAAGAAAATATAACAACTCGGCACCATAAAACATTACAAAAATAATTTTTAAACAGATAGATCTTTTTAATAACACATAAAATAAATTCGTAAATCACTAATTATAATAATTTTATTAAATTTTTTCATCAGAGGAACCGAACATCCTAATCTAATTATTAAAATCAATAAATAAAATACAATAATTTTTAAAATATGGAGATCTCCACGCATGTAAATATACCCACAGACTCAAGGTCTTTAACAAATAGATATTTTAAAATATAAATTTTAATACCCTTAAATTTATTACAGTTTTCTTTCTTTAAAAAAAAGGAATATTTCTACGTTAATGTGACCATCCTTAGAGGCCCATTTTACAAATACGATTTTCATTAGCTGTAAAGTTCTTTTACCAAATAATTTTTACTATTCTAAAAAAACACAGTTACAAATTTCCTTTCTTAAAAAGGACTATTTCTTATATCGTATGACGGCACATGGTAACATGCCCGTTTACACGCATCTTTGTTTCACACTTCAACCTCCATCCCTACCCGATTTTGGGGGATAAGAGTACCGAAGGATGGGGGATTCCCACCTTCTTACATATTGTAAACGTTTATTTAAATATACACAAGATTCCTATCATTATCATAAGACAAAAAGAAGTCTATCTGATTTTCCATTATTCTATAACATCATTCTGCCGCCGAATTATAATACATTTTAACTAATTTTTTTAATGAAACAAATAATTATAAGATTAAATTTTTACTTACAAAAATTACTTTCGTTAAAAAACACAAACCATATGGGAGCATAGAGACTTCTCCGATCGTCCTCATGAGCAGTGGCGGTCTTTAGCAGCCATTCAATTTTTCTTTTGGGGTATTTTGTTTGTTTCAGACTAGAGGCGAATTTAACTTTTGGGTTATTTCGTACCCTTCCCAAGTTTCTTTTATATAGCGGCCTCGTCTTCTTACACAGAGCGACGTTTTTTTTTTTTTTTTTTCTTTTTTTTTTTTTTTTTTTTTTTTTTTTTTTTTTTTTTTTTTTTTTTTTTTTTTTTTTTTTTTTTTTTTTTTTTTTGTTTTTTGGGGTTTATTTTTTAATTTTTCTTCCCCCATTTTCTTCCTCTTTGTTGTAGACATTCGTTGGACGTGGACGATCTTTTTTTTTTTTTTTTTTTTTTTTTTTTTTTTTTTTTTTTTTTTTTTTTTTTTTTTTTTTTTTTTTTTTTGAAAACGGCATTCTTGCGACTTTGGCAGCTTTTTATTTTGTTTAGCTGGTCTTCACGCTCACTACCGTTTTTATTATTTCAATATTGCTCTCAGACTTTGTTTTAATAACTTCACTTGGGTAGTCATTATTATTATTATTATTATTATTATTATTATTATTATTATTATTATTATTATTATTATTTTTATTATTATTATTATTATTATTATTATTATTTTTATTATCATTACTTTATCAGTATTTATTATTAATATTATTTTTTTTAATTATTATTATTATTATGTATTATCATTATCCTTGCCCTTTTTATCAAAAGGTTGTAATGAATGATGTCGTTCTGGGGTTTGCCAAAACTATGTAGCGCGAGTAGATGAGTTCATTAATTAATTAAACATAGGAATTAAATACTCACCCCTCCGGGTAACCATTTATTATAAGATGGAGGTGTATAGAAAAATATTGATGTATTTTCTTTATAATATTCTTTTTACTTGTTGGTTTTCACCGATTAATAATATGACAATTTTTATTTTTGTATATAACTATAAGGACTGGAATCATTGACCTTCAAATACATTTTCGGTTAGTATACAAATCCAATATTCATATTTATTAGAATGATTGGCAAAGGGGCGAGGCCATAGTGCTTCGATGTACTTTGCTAGATGTTATTCACCACTCTTATAATTTTTATATCTTATCATTTCACTTGGCTCAACTTAGCGTATCAAAATGACACTTACAAAAGATTTTATTATTAGAACATTAATTATAGTATAACACCTTTAATTTTATTACAAAAATATATGTATTTGTGCTGCCGGGCGATGCCCGGGACGAACATCTTAC
>JABUQX010032831.1:60000-62500 GCA_015478945.1 Trachelipus rathkii
AAGAAGATATCCAGGATTTGGTGTGCACACTTGCAGATAGTGGTAGTGTGAATATGAAGAAAGTACTTCTACAAAGCAACAGTTCTCCCAGGAAGAGTCGAGAGTTAAGTTTCTCCAAGCAAGATTCTGAGCTTTTAGCATCTAGACTACGTGAAAAGAACTGTCTCAAGGCCGAATGTTAAATAACTTTTTTTCGGACAAGAGAGGTAGTACTTTCTTCCATATTTCATTGAAGAAGAAGACCTAGTATACTGTAGGAACATCCCTGGACTCCTACTCCAAATGGGGTTACCTAAATACCGACCAGAAGATTGGCGATTGTTAATGGATAGTTCAACGAGAAGCCTTGAAGTGTGTTATACTGAAATGGCAATAGTTATGCATTGATTCAATAGGTCACTCAACAAAAGTGAATATAAGTGATCTTGCAGAAGCTTAGATATAATGACCACCAGTGGTCTATCTGCGTTGATTTGCAGATGGTCATCATCTACTTGGCAGCAACGCGGATATATAAGTACCCTTGTTTCCTTCGCTTGTGGGATAGTGCGTGCTACAGACAGCACACCACTGCACAACAAGTTGTATGGCATCTAGGGAAAATATGATGTAGGTGCCATCAAATATCAATTAACGAACACTGGTTGACAGGGAAAGAATTTTATTCCACCACTTCCAACACAAACTAGGATCGATAAAGCAATTTTGTTAGGGCCCTAGACAACGATGGTGAATGTTTCAAATATATTTGCAAATTTTTTTCCAGGGTTGAGTTAGAGAAACTCAAAGCTGGAATCTTTAGCGGCCCTCCAATTCGCCAAATCATCAAGGATGACAATTTCATAAATTCCATGACTGATATTGAAGCATCTGCCTGGAAAAGTTTTGTCTGGTTGTTCAGAACTTTTTGGGCAACCATAAATCTGCCAACTATGTAGAACTCGTACAGAAAATGCTTTCAGACTTCAAAAATTGGAATGCTAATATGAGCATAAAAGTTCACTTCTACATAGTCTTAGATCGGTTTCCGGATAATCTAAGGGATGTTATAGTGAGGAACAAGAGGAAGATTCCATCAGATATCGGGGTGGAAGAAGATACCAAGGAAGATGGGATACCACATGATGGCAGACTATTGTTGTATGCCTTCAAGGTGATGTCCACATTCTGCAACACAACTGAAGACAATCATCAATAAAAGCGATTTGTAATCGATTATTGGATTTCAATTGTACTGAATGAATGTTTTGACCTACTTAGCATTTTATGTATTACTCATTAACAATTTCGATATATATCTTCGTGTATTTTTTTTGTGATTACGTTTACAAACCTAACATAAATTGTTGTTATTAATGTATTTTTGTGACGACCCTGTATCTCAAAACTAGAGCCAATCTAGAAAACGGAGGTCATATATTCGGAATCAGCGCAACAAGTTACCTATAAATGACCTTTCCAACAATGTTTGCCGCAAAATCTTTGTTGACCAGTGTTATCATTATCATTATCATTATTCATTATCATTTATCATTATCATATCATTATCATCTATGATTATTCGTCAAATTTTAGTTATTCATAATTTTGCTAATAAATAGATGTTCAAAATTTTAAGTTGATACGTTCAAAGTAATCGGACATTCAAAAATGATCTTTTAAAGTGAATGATGTTCCGAACAATGAAAGATTATTTTTCGATCCCTTGATAAATATCTTTGTTAATAAATTTTTTTTTTGCTTCAGAATGATGAGATTATTCATTATTAATTCGATTAATTTGCAAGTTATTAGTGATTATATTGTTTCTTGTTTACAAATGAAATTATTTCACATAAAATTATTTTTAAAAAAGAATTATATATATATATATATAATATATATATATATATATATATATATATATTATATATATATATATATATATATATATTATATATATATATATATATAAGATCTATATATATATACATACTATATATAATTGCGTTTATATTTCTACATCGCATTTATATATTAATTATATATATATTAGTATATATATATATATATATATATATTCTATATATATATATATATATATATATATATATTAAATATATATATATATATATAATATATATATTAATACATTATATTGTATATGTACATATTATATATATATATATATATATAATATAATTATTATAATATATTTTATATATATATATCTATATTATATTATTATATAAATATTATATAATATATATATACCACAATATATATATGATATATATATATTGCGTTTATATTTCTAATTTCTACATCGCATTAATATATATTATATAATTATATAGTATATATATTATTAATATATATATCTATATATATATATTATATATATATATATATATATATTATATATATATTTATAATAATTGCGTGCCATTTCAACTTGTGCTAAAAATGTTAAAAAAATTTTTCTGTTTCTAGAAGAGGTTAAAATAAACATTAATTCTTC
>JABUQX010032831.1:77500-85000 GCA_015478945.1 Trachelipus rathkii
ATTAAAAACAATCATTTCATATCTTATTTAACAATTATAATATATATATATATATATATATATATATATATAGAAGATATATATTATATATATATATATATATATATATATATATATATATATATATATATATATATATATATATATATATATATATATATATATATATATATATATATATATATATATATATATATATATATATATATATATATATATATATATATATATATATATATATATATATATATATATATATATATATATATATATATATATATATATATATATATATATATATATATATATATATATATATATATATATATATATATATATATATATATATTATTATATATATATATTATTATTATTTATATATTTTTTATTATTTTTATTATTATTATTATATATATATATATATATATATATATATATATATATATATATATATATATATTATATATATATATATATATATATATATATATATATATATATATATATATATATATATATATATATATATGTATATATATATATATATATATATATATATATATATATATATATATATATATATTAAGCCGGGTTGAAAACATACAAAAGTTGTAGTGCAGATTTGAAACAACTTTATTTTGGTGCTCACTTCAGATACAAACTGAAATGTGTTAAAAGTAAGTTCTTCAAGATTTGTTTTCATACCCCAACTTTACCTTGAATCTTTTTATTTAAAAACAAAAATATATATATAGCCAGATATACAGTATAGCTTAAATATCCTTACATTCTTACATGCTAAACAACCTGCATAGTACAAAATCTCATAGAAAATCAGATTTTGTCTGTACTGAAGGTATTTCGATTCGAGAATGTTTGGTTTGTAGTATTGCACCATGTCGAGAAGTATGACCAACGACCCTACTAGAAACAGCGGAAACATCTTTGACATTTCTTTCAACATCGACCGAATGACACGGATACTTTGGTAGGAGAATTTGTTGATTACTAACCAAAATATCATCACTAATATCATCAAGAAGAGGTGGGGGGTGATAGGAGTACTCCCCCAGTCTATCAGTTCCATGTAGGAAGTGGCGTTGAGATTGACGTTTAGCTGCCTTTTATCAAAGCAGCGAACTTGCACATTGGTGGAGGAAATTTTCTTTCTTGCTTGAAGAATTTGTTGACATGAAAATCTTCTTATTGTTTCCCGTTCATCTGCAACACCAGCTAGCAACAAGTTTTCTGGATGACAAAAATAGGAGTTGTTTAGGAGCACTGGAGAAATGATGTTCTGATCCTCAGGAGAAAGTTTTTGATACTGTGATACCATAAAGTGAAAATTCTTTGCACCATCTTGACAGAAGGGATGGGAGCGGATATAGAACCATATGGGGGCATAGAAGTTCAGTACGAATCGTACCAAATGCCTCAGATCATCAGATGCGGATTCTGTTGAAACGTACAATCGAAGCAGTCTGTTAGCTTTAGTTAGCCACCTTGTAGGGATGCCCAATATCTAAAAAATATCGATAAATCGATATATCGATATTTTAAAAAATATCATATCGCCTTCGATATTATCGCCAGAAAAATATCGATATTCGATATATCGATATTTCGATATATTATAATTCAATTATAATTCGATTTATATATATATATATATATAAAATATATATATATATATATATATATAAAAATATATATATATATATATATATATATATATATATATATATATATATATATATATATATATATATATATATATATATATGGTGATATTTGGTTTTAAAACCACAATCCATATCTCAAAAACTACAATAGCTACAAGGAAAAGGACATTGTCGGAATCCTGGTAAAGTTTTAGTGCGGAAAATGCAAAAAATATATATATATATATATATATATATATATATATATATATATATATATATATATATATATATATATATATATATATATATATATATATATATATATCTCAAAAACTAAAATCTACAGTGAAAAGGAATACATTTTTGGAATCCTTAAATTTAGTTAGGAAAATGTAAAAAATTAAATAAAAATAAATAAAATAAATATTGGCTATTTTTTTAGGAGAGGGGATATAGTATATATATATATAGAGTTATATATATATATATATATATATGTATATTTTTTTATATAAATATAAAAATATATATATATATATATATATATATATATATATATATATATATATATTATTTGTAAAGGTATTACACAGCAATGTAGGGGGCTCGAGCCGGGAACAACAGGGGGATTGCTTCCATACCCCGTAGGGGAGGGGTGGAGGAACCCCGCGACAGCCAACACAATCGAAGGGTATACCCTTTAGTATTCTTTAGTTAAAAAACTTAACTATACTGCTAGAAAGTCTATTTATTTTAACGAGTAACGCATGAAAGGTCTCTAAATAGCTGTCTTATATCAATATAAAGTCAACAATAATTTTTTTCTTTTTTACATTCGAACTAAAATTCTTACCAGATTCCAAAATGTATTCTTGCCGTAGCTATTGTAGTTTTTGAGATATGGATTGTGGTTTTAAACTGAATTTACTTTATATATATATATATATATATATATATATATATATATTATATATATATATATATATATATATATATATATATATATATATATATATATATATATATATATATATATATATATATATATATATATATATATATATATATATATATATATATATATATATATTAGGCGACGTCACACTATGATAAAACAACGATAGCTACACTAAAATTGAATACATTTTTGGAAACCATAAAATTTCAGTTATGAAAAGGCCAAAATAAATTAAAATTACCAAATAAAAATAAATAAATAACAAAGTTTTAGGGATGTACGATGTTTTTTATTTTACAACGGCAGAAATGATGTTAACAGATTTATTTGCATTCTTAAACAATGAGCAGTTGTTAGTATTTATAGTGTTACGGTTTAATACTAACTCATATATATATATATATATATATATATATATATATATATATATATATATATATATATATATATATATATATATATATATATATATATATATATAGTAGTATATATATAATACTTGATAGATTTTACACAGTGAGACCGAAAAGCTTAAGTTCGTGGTTTCGAAGTTCAGAAAAGTTGTTGGTTATTTTTTACAGTACTATTTAGTGTTTCTGGCAATCTTGAAGCTTCATTACCAAAGAATTTTCTAAAAACTTAACTTTACTTAATTTTTCTGAACTTAAATTTTTGAACTTGAAAATTTTCGGTCTCAAATGTGTGGGTCGCTGTTCACAGTATTACCTATATATATATATATATATATATATATATATATATATATATATATATATATAGCATATATATATATATATATATATATATATATATATATATATATATATATATATATATATATATATATATATATATATATATATGCCAGTTTGAAGAATAATTATCTCAAAATTACATATGGTTAGGGAAAGGAACACAGTTGGAATCCTGCAAAATTTTTAAAGTGGAAACTGTAAAAAAAAAAAATAATAAAATAAAATAAATAAAAATATATTCAAAAACTACAACAGCTACAGCGAAAGGAATACATTTTTGGAATCCTTTGTAAAATTTTAGTTAGGAAATGTAAAAAAAAAAAAAAAATAAATAAAATAAAATTAAAAAAATTTTAGAGTAGGAGTATATATATATATATTTGTAAAGGTATTACACGGCAAGGGGCTCGAGCTGACGGGGAACACAGGGGGGGACGTTTTCATACCCGTAGGGGAGGGGCGGAGGAACCCCGCGACACCCAAATACCAAAGAGCGGGGTTCCGGAGACCCTCCCCGGAGGGGGGGAAGTCACCCCGAAGTTCCACGGAAGGCTGAGACCCTGACTCCTGCCATCGGTGCGGTATACCCTTGGGGTATTTTTAGTTAAAAAATTAACTACTAGAGTCTATTTATTTTAACGAGTAACGTATAAAAGGTCTTAAATAGGCTTTCCTCATATTACTATAATTATAATAATTTTTATTTTATTTTTTTTTATCAAACTAAAATTTTTAATAGATTCCCTAAAAATGTATTCCTTTTCGCTGTAGTTATTGTAGTTTTTGAGATATGATTTTTTTATTTTTTTTTTTTTTACATTTTCCACACTAAATGTTACCAGCATTCCAGCAATGTATTCCTTTTCCCGGTAGCTGTTGTAGTTTTTGAGATATGGATTGTGGCTCTTCTAGAGGCTGACATATATATATATATATATATATATATATGTACAAACTTATACATATATATATATATATATATATATATATATATATATATATATATATATATATATATATATATATATATATATATATATATAATTAATATAATTAAATAAATATATATATATATATATATATATATATATATATATATATATATATATATATATATATATATATATATATATATATATATATATATATATATATATATATATATATATATATATATATATATATATATATTTATCCGATCTCCCGTTCCGTGTGGCCGTTAAGTACTTTGTCCATATATATATATATATATATATATATATATATATATATATAAATATAGTATATATATATATATATATATATATATATATATATATATATATATATATATATATATATATATATATATATATAAGTAAAAACACAAAGAGAAAAAGCCCCTAATACATTGTTACAACGGTAGTACAGGCCAACCCACCGGAGATCAGTGTATTCGTTACGGTTTTCAAACTTATTTCACTTACGTCACATTTTTTTCGGCCTACTTATTTTGTGGAAAAAAATGTCATTGAACAAATGTTAAAAATAATTATTTTGGGAATCATATTTCTTCCCGTTGATGTAGTCGTTTTTTTCTTCTGGGGACGTCTTTTTGTAACAATTTAAAGACACTATAATGTTTGTTTTTTATGTGGGCTTTCAGGTTTGTTGTATTGCCACTGGATCTCACATTTCTGCCACAGAGATTACAAACTGCCTCGGCATTAGATATATTTTTTAAATAATCCCAGACTCTACTTTTTGATGACATGTTTAATTACCTTTATTCAATTATCTAATGTTAAATCGAAGTTCCTAACAAAAACCTCTAAGTTAAAACAAGAAATTAAAGATTGCAAAACTTGGCAGTTAGCACATATGACACCTCTATCCACTTGACCACTGAATAACTGAATAGTGATTAGTGAATACTCAGAAAACAATTTGACTCATGTGTATTTTCGGTTCCCGAAAAGACGAAAAATCTAAAACCCCAATTTTTCGGTTTATTTTCTACACGACATTGGGGACGAACGAAGAACGAAATATGGGGGGAAAAGAGAGTTTCATCACTTCAGGGTGTCGGGAGAGGGGGATAAGATTTTTTTTTTTCTTAAATATGTCAAAATGTTTTTTGAAAAGAATATCGGCTTTTAAGAAAATATCGATATCAACATTTCAACAGAATCAGCATCAGATGCGGATTCTGTTGAAACGTACAATCGAAGCAGTCTGTTAGCTTTAGTTAGCCACCTTGCATGGCTTAAGGCACCCGGCTGTGCAGTTTTCAAATACCGCATATTATTATGATCTGCATTTTGTACCCCTTGCTGAATTAATAAACAGATTTTTAGTAAATACAGCTGGTCAGAACTTAGATCTTTCGTAACTGTTTCAGGAACATCAACTACAGAGCCTGGAATTGGTTGAAAATTAATGATGGGTTTGGTCTGAGGATCAAATGAGAGCAGTTTGGTTATAGGTCCTTCATGTGACGATGGGCCAGTTGTCTTCCCATCAACAACACTAAATAACTTCCTGAGTGGCAGTTCATTAAAATGCAACATGCATATGAGCCATTGAAGTGGTCTTTTAAGATGTAACTCCAACAGTGTGATTATTCCATTCTTGTTACCCGTATTCACAGGAGTTCCATCGCAAATCACTGCTCTTAAAGTCTCTGTAGATCTTGTTCGTTCAATAATACCCAGAATTTCATTAAATACATCTCGAGATCTTCCTGAGTTAGGACTAACGTGATCGATGTAACATGCATCTGGAAATGACACTAGCACGTAATGTTCTTCTCTAACTTTTCTACGCACACCTCCAGTATCGACAAGTGTTTCATCTATTTTTCCATCGAAACCAATGCAGACCATACCTCTGTGTTGCAGCAAATGCTCCTCTGACTGTTTGTCTCTCCAGTATTTTCTTTGGCGTTGTAACTTACTTGGATCAACAACGTTTTTTGGTGACAGAAGTCCGAGGTCCTTGAGGGCAGCATTAACTATGAGACATGCATCTCTATTGCTCACATTTGTCCTCTCTAATGCTTTACACAACTCAGGATACTGGTTTCTATTTTGAGGGTGACATTCTTCCATTTCTTCTGATTCTAAGGAAAATGATTCTTCTAGCACATCACTCTCACTGCCTGATAATTCAACTGAACTTACACATTTTTGCGTATCTTTGTGTCTCATCTTACTTTCAAATGTCAACCGTTTCCTTTTCCTTTCCTGAAGTTTCATGTTTTTCTCTGTTCTTTCCTTGTCCACCTTTCCTATTATCATGCGTCTTGAAGTGTTTTGATCAAGCCAAAATTGCCATTCCAATACAGGGATTTTCTTTTCATTGGGACATTGACATTGATTACGTTCAACTATACCATTATGAACACACTTGCACGCGCTAATGTCGAAGAGACGAGAAAATGATTTTATTTTATCTTGATATGTTAGAGAAGATTGTTTATTTCTTGAATATTTCATCAAATCATTGACATTCACTATTAGTCTCTTCACTTTCACTATAACACTTTCAAATTCTATTGTTGGAATGCCTGCTTTATTGTATATGCCTTTAACTTCTGTTGCCACTAACTTTGCTAGATGAGTAACACTGGCATCTTTGTTGACTACTTGATGGAACTTGTAGGCTCTAAAAACATCCTCAGCCAGTGGTAGCTGATTTTCGACAAGTGGTTGTGGATAACCGAATATTGCATGCCTGTCTTTATGCCTTGTTGCACATGCCATGATACGTCTTGCAATAATAGTAATAAACACTGCACCCACAGGACTTATCTCAAACGTCGAATAGTCTGGATCTGAAATGAGACAGAAATAGCTCTCAATTAGTATTAAAACCAAATTTTGAAGAACAAAGCATATAAAATTCATAACTTAAAAATAGTAAAAAACGATGTCAAAACCCTTTTAAAAAAACTAAAGTTGGGCCCCCTAGACATTGAGTAAATGCAAAATGATTTTTTGTCCCACTACAGGGAAGCCAAGGAGCACCAATTTGACCATGTTTGGTTATCCCACCAAAATTAACCTATTAATATATATATATATATATATATATATATATATATATATATATATATATATATATATATATATATATATATATA
>JABUQX010032832.1:0-40000 GCA_015478945.1 Trachelipus rathkii
AAAAAGATTTATCTTCATTGCTAATGAGGGTTACATTGACTGGCCATCCCCATGGGTTTGATCCTAGCCCCCCAAACATTGAAATAATTGATCGCTAGATGCCTCAAGAAATGGTAATACACCCTTCATATAGGGTACCCTAATCATATATTGGGTGGGATTAAATAGTCGAACACACCCCAAAGGGGGTCTCAGGCCCCCAAAAGGAAATGACAGTAGAACGATGAAACTTAGTATACACCTTTCATATAAGGTATCCCACATCATATAGGGGGGATTAAATAGCCGTACACACACCAGAGTGGGGTGGTGACCCCCCAATCATAGGAAATTGACATAGAACGATGGAAACTTGCGTAAAATCTATTACTATGATGAATATCCTAGATACAGAAGCAAGAGAAAAATTAAAAAAATAAAAATTAAAAAAAAATTAAAAAAATTTTTAAAAAAAATAAAAGAAATAAAAAAATTTTAAATATAAAATTTTTTTTTATCGAAAAAATTAAGTAAATTGTCCTTAACAAAATTAAATAAAATTTAACAAAAAGAAAAATAAAAAAAAATTTTATCTTTTTTTAAAATTAAATTTACATTTTTTTATTAAGAAATTGAACATTTTTTTATTCTTTTTCTAGGTTCTATAACTTAAAAAAAATAATTGTTTTTATATAAATCAAACCAGCCTCCAGAGCCTCCCCTGCCTCCCCATACTCACCAGCCTCACCACCCTCCCATCTATGATCTATTGATTCATTAATCTATTGATCTATTGAATTCATGTCATATTTGTATAACTAGCACAAAACTTTCATTGTATCTTTGTTTTATCATGATTTTTAAAAGTTTGTTTTACTAAAATCGTGTTATCGCTTTTGCACTATTTATAAACTTAAGAATGTGGTTATTTTTATTATCTAGGTGTAGAGATGTTCAGCTTCAATAAAGCTAAAATATCATTACCTGAACTCACGAGATATAATTATACAACGAAACAAACCACATATCTTACTGCGGCGACGGCATCGAACAGCTAACATTAGACAAAGTCCAACTTAATGAACAGTAAAGTAAACTAAAGTATGCAACAAAAACGTTACCCTATTCACACACTTTTTTCAAAATTATCCTCTAAATATCACTGTTATTTTTACATTAACAGCGTAACATTTAACAAAAATTTACCATCACCTTACCTAAACATCATACTGATCAATAAATATATGCTGACGTAACAAAGTTTTCACATCAATAAAGCTAAAACAATATCATAACCTGAACTCAGAATATAATGTACAATGACAATGCCTAAACATATCTTAGCACGATAAACTTTAACAATTAAAAAGAGTATTCATACGTAACCAGACAGTAAGTAACTAACATTGAGCGCAGAACGTATTGTTCCTTACTCAACTACTTTATTTCTACATATCATGGGCTTTCTATTTATCAAACATACGTTTAACATTTCACAAAAATTTATCATAACCTAAACCTGTAACATTATTCAAACTGCCAACGATATATATGCTAATGCAGACAAAGTTTCCACATGGCATTAAAGCAACATAAACATCATTACAGAACTAAGAATATAATGTACAAACGAAAACTAACAACACTTATGTGCGTGAATTTAAACTGTTACATTAACCAAAGTTCAGCGACATATACAAACAGCTAAAGTTAAACTATAACATAGCATACAAAAAAACGTTATTATTCACCATGTCTCAAACATACCTCTAACATATCGTTGTAATTTACATAACATAGTAACATTTAAACAAAGAAATTTATCATTAACTTGTCTAATTATCATACTTGATCATCGAACTATATATGCCTAAGGCGACAAAGAGTTTTCAACATCAATAAAGCTTACATAGCGTCATCTGAACTAAGAAAGAATATACTCCACAACGACAAACCTAACCACACTATAAACTTACCAGTGAATTCCTCAAAACTGGTAACGTGTAACAAAGGCATACTTACGACAACAGTAAACGTAGCCAAAACATTGAGCGCAGAACGTATCCTACTCACACTTTTTCTAACCTATCATGGAATAGATATTAACTAGTATTACGATTTCAACAAAAAATTTATCATAACAGATATCTAACTTATCCCACTGACCAATCGAAGTATATGCACATGCGACAAAGTTTCCATTACAATAATTGCAAAGCATAGCATCATCTAGAACTAAGAATTATAATGTACAAGCCAAAACCTAAAATCTTAAACATGAAGAAACAGTTAACATTAACATTTATCCACACAGTAACAACAGTAAAGTAAATAACATAGGATACAAAACACGTAACCTATTTACACTTTCTCAAACATATCTCTAACATATCGTTCTAATTTACATATTGACATAGTAACATTTAAGAAAAATTATCATAGCTAACCTGAATATAATATATAACTGAGCAACGAGATAATACTAATGCTAAGAACGATTTTAAACGTTTCGATTCACATCAAAAACCTTTTCATGGCATCATCTGAAACTAAGAAAGTATTCCACAATGACAAACCTAACACATCGTATAACAGAACTAAAAGACGTCGAACAAACGTTTCGATATTCGTAATCATCCGAACCTAAAATTTGTGTTTTTACATAACCTTACTCACACTTTTTCTAACATATTATGCTAATTAATTTACAAATTAACAAAGTAACCATATTTAACAAAACTTTATCATGACCTTAGGTCTAATTGTCATTCTGACAATGATATATCTAACGTAACTTCAAAAGTTGATCACATTCAATAAAGCAAACATGAGCATCATTTCTGAACTAATGAAAATAATGTACAATGACAAAAACCACTAACATACCTTACGTTCATATAAAACTGTTAGCAATAACAAAGGTCCAAACTTAACAGCAGTAAAGTAAACTAATCAATGCATACAGAACCGACTAGGCGACCGTTGATGAGGTAGAATATTCGTTAAATTTCATTTAGGCTTTAAACTTTTGACATATGAGGTCTTCACAAACTGTTTATTTTTTTTAATTTCACTTCTTTAAAACTTTTTGTTTTTAAAAACTTTTATTTTATTTTCAATTATATTTCTTTAAAACTTTTTGTTTTGAAAACTTTCATTTATTTAATTTTATTTCTTTAAACATTTTGTTATTACTAAAAAAAAAAATGTTATATTTATAATATTATTATATTCTAAAACTTTTTGTTTTTACTAAAAACTTATTATTCTTTTTTATGTTTATAAGTTAAAAAATCAAGTCATATCTTTTACATACACTAAAGCTGTAAATCAGTAGAATCAAGAATAAAAATAAAGAACAAAAATACCTCAGTAGCCCTATAACACATTTCCCAAAACCAATGATCAATATAGCAAAAAAAGGATATAATATAAATAGAAAATAATACATAACGATGTATGTTTTTATTAGAAATAAAGTAAAAAAGGAAAAAATAAAGAGTAAAATATTATCCCTAATTTTAACATATGAAATAAAAAATAATAGTATATATTTAACATACCTGAGTATATGACAATAGCAAATAACAAAGATATTTCACGAAGGTGCAAATAAAGAATAAAAACTAAACACTGATGTAAGAAAATAATAAATGATATTAACATACAAAAACACTAAACATACTTTAAAACACGCAATAAACAGATACAAAACTTAAACAAAATGTATCATACTTACAAAAGGAAAGTAACATGCCGTTGCATATAGACACGTTACATTTCACACGAAAATTTTCAACATATCTCTAACATATCACTGTATTTTTACAACATTCATTAAAATAGATACATATAACAAAAAAATATTACATCATAACAATAACATAATTTCTCATACTGAACACACGACAGGAATATTAATAGCTAACGAATAACAAAGTTATTTAAATACAATAAAGCATAAACATATAACCTAAGAACGTAGAAATATAATGTTAACATCCACCAAAACCATAACAAGAAATAAACAAGTATAACAACAAAATAAGCATCATTTGTAATACATATGTATTAACTAACACGTCGCCCTCGGCAAAATCATCCTATTCACACATATATTTTAATAACCACTATCTTTGTAATAGCACATTCTATTTTCAACAAATTAACTCAAGTACAGTGTCTAGAGGATTTTGATTATCATAACTTTACACTAAACGATACTACTCGCCAAGAAAAATATAAAGGCTGACGATAACAAAGTTTCACGAATCATATAAATCTACACATATCATAAATACGTTAACTATAAAGTTGGCACACTGACTTAAAGACAACAATACATATATGACTTGAAGATAAGCTAATATCAGGTCATAAGTAACTAAACATGTAAACCAGAACGAACATTACGAAGCTGATGGGGTTCCTGTTTCACTAGGTTATCAGATACAAGTCGAGAAATTTTTCAAACTCTCCCACTTTTTCGAAACATACGCATACCCTATGATTCTGTGTTTGGTTTCGTTTCGAAACATTAAGGCGTAACATTGATTCTATGTTTCCTCATAGATTCACCTTACAAATATTATTAAACATTTTACGCTTTTGCTAATGTCTTTATGTTTTATAAATAATCTAGAAAACTTTATTATGTTTTTAATTTAATTCTCTCTAAACTTTATATTATTTAAAAAAGTCATTAACTTTATCATTTTAATTTGTTAAACGTTTTGTTTTTCTAAAGATTTATTCTTGAAGCTGTTTAATAATCTAAAATTTGTTTTTACGTACCCAAAAGCAGTAACTCAGTAAATCAAGCCGCCACTGCTCTCCTCATCGTCTCCTACCCCTTCTGGGATCTATCGATCTATCGAATCTATTGTCAAGTCACATTTTCGTGTATCATTTAGGAAAACATAAGCAATAAAAAACAAGTTCTTTATACACTGATCAACGAATATTTGGCTAACATAACAAATTTTTTCACATTATAAAGCTAACCATAGCATCATACCTGTTAAGAATATAATGTACGAACGACAGAAACCTAACACATCTCAACCTCAATAACAACGGTAAATTAACAAAGTTCCACACTTAACAACAGTAAAGTAACTACAAGCGCACAAAACGTAACCTAACACTTTGTCAACATATCTAAAACATATCAATGTTAATTTTAGATTAACATGGTATATTTAACACAAATTTATCCTACCATGATCGTTAATTATCATACCGATCAACGAATATAGGTAAGCGTAACAAAGTTTTCACATTTAATCAAAGCTTACATATCATCATCTTGAACTAAGAATATAATCCACAACGACAAACCTAACACACCTTAAACAGGAATAAAACTGTTAACGTTAACAAAGTTTCACACTTAACAACATAAAATAACCTAACATAAGCATACAAAAACGGTAACCTATCACACTTTTTCAAGCATATCTCTAACATAACAATGTTAATATACACTAACATAGTAATATTCTAACAAAAATTTTAAATTAACAGTGGTAATTATCATACTGATCATGAATATAGCTAACGCAATGTTTTCAAACTCTTAGGTTCAAGCACCCATAGCATCACAAGAATATTCGCGGCGCCCATATAGATATAATAATATAGTATCATATATATATGATATTATCTTAGTACACTATATATATAATTAATATATTAATATATATATAAGATAATATATATATATATTAATATATATACTTATTATTATATTAGTATGATATATAATATATATACTAGTGGTATTTTTTTCTTCTTAGCTTATTACTCATATATAATATATATATATATAGTATAATATTATATATACTATATTAATATTATATATTTACATTATATATATTACCTATATATATATATATCAGTATATATACTAATAGTAATATATACGTATAGGATCATTATTATATATTATATATTATAATATACTATATATATATTTACTATATATATATATATGTATATTACTATTATATATATATAGTATATATATATATATATATATAATACTATATATATAATATAATATATATATATATATATATATAGCGATTTACACAGTAAGTGGAAAAAATACCCCTAGATTTTAATAATTTATAATTTTATGGTTCTGAGCAATATAGATTTCTTGAACTAGAAAACATTTCTTTGATCGCGACACGATTGCTTAATTTAATGGTGCCGCGGCACACAGTTTGGAGAAACCACTGCCGGTAAGTAAATTAAAGGTTTTCACATCGATAATAAACGCGACATAGCAAACCCGAGAACGTTTAGACATAATGCTCAAAGACGAAACCTAACCAACAACTTACCCATGATTTACTGTCACATTAACAAAGTTCCAAATTAATCACCAGTAAAAGTAACTAACATTGCATGCAAAAAACGTAACCTACTCATATTGTTTCAAACATATCTCTACATATTTAACGTTAATTTTACATTGACCAGTAATATTTAACAAAGATTTATTCACTATCCTTGTCTAATGATCATAGCAGACAACGAATATATGCTAGACGTAACAAGTTTTTTTTTACATTAACATTAGTAATATACAAAAAATTTTCATAGCCTTACCTAACGATTACATAAACCCCAACAATAAGTGCAAACAAACAAAGCTTCTTATCCAGACAAAACATAAAAATAAGTCCTCTTGATTAAAATCATCGAGTAAGTGAAATAGTTATACTGATCCTAAGCAGTAATCAGTAATCGTTACCATTCCGTGCTCTCCCCTCCCTCCCACCCACCCCTCCATGATTCTATTGATCATTGATTCAGGTCACATTTCGATTATCTCATTTAAAACAGAACACAAAAATAGTCCTTTATATACTAACCAGCGGAATATAGCTAACGATAACGATTGTTTTCATTATATAAGCTAAATAGCATCTACCAGAACTAAGAAATATATGTACAACGAAACCTAACATACCTACGCGCGAATACACTACTAATTAACTAAAGTTTTCATACTTAACAGCAGTAAAGACCTAACACTTCGTACAAAGCGCTACCTTACACTTTTTCAAGCATACTCTAACATATCATGTATTTTACATTAACATGTATTATATTTAACAAAATAACGTACACCTGTCTAATTATCAATACATGACAGCCAATATAAAGCCAACACCCCGTCAACAGTTTTTTATTAAACATATTAAAAATTTAACAAAAATTCATCATAACCATGCCTAAATATCATAATCCCAGCGATTAATGTGCAAAACTAACAAAGTTTTATCCAAACATAACATAAAAAAAAACAAAGTTTTATCCCATACATAAACATGAAAAACAAGTTTCTTGATAAATATCATAATAAAGGTAATCAGTTTTGTACTGATTTAAAGCGTAAATCAACTAAACCTGTAAATCCAAACATTTCTTTCCCTCTACTCCCTCCCCACCCACCATCATGATCTAATGATCTATCGATTCATGTCAATTTCGAAGCTATCATTTTGAAACATAGAACAAGAAATTAAGTTCTTTTACCACAGACCAGCGGAATATAGCGCTAACGTAACACTTTTAACATCAATAAAGCTAAAACATATATAATTCGATTCTAAGAAAATACGGTACAACGACAAACCTAACATACCTTGGGCTCGAATAAACATACTAACATTAAAAAAGTTCCGTACTTAACAGCCAGTAACAGTAAACTAACATTATTACAGAACGTAACTGTTCATGCTTTTCTATTACAGACGTATCTGTTAACACTCTCTTGGTATTTTCACCTTAACTAAGTCAGCATAGTTCAACAAACATTTATATTAACTTACACCGTAATTTATCATACTACACTACGAATATATGGAGGTAGCAAAGACTTTTTCACATCCAATAAAGCTAACATATATAACCTGAACTAAGAATATAATGTACAACGACAAAACTAAGATACCTCACGCAGAATAATCATGCTAACATTCACAAAATTTTCCACTTATCAAAGTAAAGCAGCTAACAGGACATACAAAACTGGATGTATCCCCACTTTCCCACATATCTGCAACAGCTAATGCAGTATTATCAAACAAATCTCTTAACAAAGAGGCAGCTCTATCAAAGATACCAGCATCATTAACTATGAACTGACACTACATTAATCAAAGTTGTTTCATCCATACGAATATAACACTCATTATTAGCCTCATGAATAAGCGTAGGACATTAGCAACATGTCTCGAGCAAACCTAACATTATCCAGCAAAACCTTACCCTATGCTCAAGTTTTTTAACACATCATAGCCAGTTACACTATGATCTACGAAGCTTATTTCATTCTCGTAACAAGACCAAGTTTCTAATTTCACATTGTCGTAGTAACTTTTAACAAAAGCCCGTAACAGAAATTACAACATATAACACATTTTACACTTACAAGGTGAAAACCTACAATAGATACTAACATCAGGATCTCACGAATAAGACATTAACAGTTGACCTATGAATAAGTTCTCACCTACCCATCATTACAGCAAAGCTCAACCTATACTGGCTTTTCAAGCATAACATCGGTAGAATCTAAAGCAGAGTCAATATCTAACAATACAACTTAACAAGTGTCCAAACTTTGAAAAGATACACATCTTGAACTATGAATTTACACTATCTTCATCTTCAAAGTGTAATGCATATCAAATATAACATCATTTTGAATATGAATAGGATGTAGACATCAACAAAATTCACTGTCAAACATCATAAATAAACTTATTGATCATCACGAGATAACGATAAACGCTCACATATATTTCCTGAGCTAAAACATATTATTAGTACCGTAGCATACCAGGTATACATTAAGCGTGGAATAAAACTGTATACATTAACAGCCAATATAATGTTCTTTGTCATAATTTGTATAACACAATTAGCTCAAACTCGACCACTTTTAAATGAAGCCGCTTTCTAGATTGAGAACTAATCAGTGAGCTAATGGCAGTATTTCTATGGTCTAAGACGGTCACGCGTAGGTTATCTTATGTCACTAAAGTCATAGCATGACGCTGGACTACATTCTTTGTTAATAGTCATTTAGCACTGTTCAATGCTATTGCCTTACTTGGGCATGATCCAGTCAACCAAGTGAGGATACCGCTCCTACTGAAAGGTAGTTGTAGCTGTGAATCCACTAGAAAGAAGGGATCCAACGCCACTTAACGGGGGTGTTGTATGTGTACGGGCAGTTACCCTCCGAAGAGGTTTTCTGTATGATGATAGGCTAGTGAGAACTTATTCATAGCTCCAACTGTATTGCTACTTGTTGCTAGAGCCTTTTTACTATGCTATGGAGGTTTACCCGTAGGGGAGGAAGTTGGAGTATGGGGTAAGCGGACGCGGGGAAACTAGGGTACACGGGGTATCGCAGACGAGCCCTATAGGTGGTGAGATCATACCGGAAAAATCGCGGTTTCGGGTCCGCGTTAATTGTATTGAGATTAAGTTTCATGTTAACGCCAATATCCCTTCAATTCATCATCAGGGTGCAACACGAGACTCCAGCCTATGTGCAATGAACGTGTAGAATTATATACTAAAGGACTATATACTCGAAGAATGAAACATCACGGTAGAGTAAAGCAAAATAGTTAGCGTGAAAAGTTCTTAGATTCAACAAACCTTACAATGCCTGTTAACCTGCTGTTTGATGTACGCAAACTCTTGTCTTGTGTTTAAGTGCTTGAGATGTTTATCTCGATCTTCCAAAGGTACTGTTACGGTGTGCGTAGCATGTACAGATTAGGGGTTAGGGTATTCTCTGTTAGTTATGTTATGAGTAGTTGGCAGCTTTAGTGTGGAGCTGTATACTATTGAAGATCTGTTTAGCTCCATTTGTTATGCTCAGATCTGAGAGCTGATATTAAGTTTTCGACGTCAAAGGTAACTGTGGAATATGAAAAATGCACCAAGTGTCAATAAGTTATTATGCTACTGTTGTATTCAAAGAGAATACTCGAAAGGTGATGACGATGAATCTGACGAGGGAATAGGATTACAATAGATGCATTTGGAAGCGTCGTGGCTGGGGGAGGGGCAGTAGAGGGAGGAATTGGTCTTTGAATATACCAGGTTTATGGTGATTTACCAGCTTTACAAAAGAATCAGTGTTTAAAAGCTATAATTACCAGCGGTGGTATCATGTATATTTGAATATCTCTCTAAAAACTGTATATTAGTAATGTCAATGGATGCGAAGCGTTTGAGTCAATATATAGTTTTCGATTGTTTTGGTGGGTTGGATAAATGTTGTGTTTAATGATTACCTGCAATGGAGCTAGGCTTGAATTTCGCTAGGTTGGGGGAAAATATGAGGGGAGTATTTCATGACATGTATTGTAAGTTGTTGTTGTTATGGTGATATGATTGTAATTTTACGTGGTTAGGTAAATTCTGGCAGTCTATTGGCTCTTAATAGTCATAAAATATTAAAAAGTTGACTGTGAAATAATCGTATAGCTTTTTATATCGCATGTTCGTATGATAAAGGTTAGGACAGCGGTTTATGTAAAGTTTTTTGTAAATGGATGTAGCGATGATTAAATTTGTAGTTTTAAATTAGAACATTCTAGTATTTCAATGTTAGATTGATTTTATCTTTCTGAAAAAAGTCGTGCAATTTATGTGGTGACCTTGTGTACGCTGTGGTATAGGGAGGACGTGTTTTACGTGAGCGTTTTGTTAAGTAGTGTGAACATTTGATTAATTGTTAGGCTTTCTGAGTTTTACTTCGCCGCTGAATGAGGTATGTATGGTTGGTTTGTTCAGGTCGTTTGAGAGGGAAAAAAAGGACATTGGCTTTATACCTTTACATATCTATAGTGGTTCATCGGAGGTATAAATGCGTTATTTAGTGTAGCTTAATAGAATTAAATATGAAACAATGGTTTTATCGCAGGTAGCTATAGAGTTAAATATGCGTTTGGGTTAGTCTTGTAATGAAAAGAACTTCATATCTTTTTATTAAATGGTTTTGAATATGTATATACTCCGAATTTTACTCGGTAAATAGTTTTGTGAGACAGCGCTGCAGTGTCGAATTGATATATAACAAAGAGATCCATGAGGGGTGGGTTGGAATGGGGTGGGTTTGATTAGAGAGAGGAGTTGCACGGTTTTTGGCAGAGCGAATGCAACTGGCGGTTACTACTGCTTGTTTTACGAGATATGGCTGACGATATTTTAGGGTCTGATGGTTTTAGGCGTGAAATGTTTTTATCTCGCTTGGTCTTAAAGGATCGGTAAACTTATGATAGCATCTTTACCTGCGGTAACCTATGTATTAAGTTTCAATCAAATTAAGACTGCAAGATTAATCATGATGTTCGTGTTAATTTTATGTGTGAAAATGTACTGCTGATAAAACCCATGCTTATATGTTTGGCACATATTTTTGGTGGGGGCTGGGTTTTGGGATAGTGTAATAAAGTTAAAAGGCTAGTGATGAGAGAGTTTGTTTTGTGCTCGTGCAATATTGCTATGTGTAAAATGTAAAGAAAAAAAGACAATTCTCTGTAGATTACACCTAGCTTATACATGAAATTACTGTGGGGTTGGTTCTTGTAATGATTAAAGTTCAGTAAACTTAGAGAATGAGTGAAAAATTATTTTGTTAATATTAAACATTGGGAGTGTGGTCATGTAAAAATTAACGTTAAGGAGTATGCGTGAGGATATGTTTGAATAAAAGGGAAGTGGGAAATGGGCTTGAGTAGGTTACGTTTGCAATTGAGCCCAAATGGTGTTTAGTTACTTTTCAACTTACGAGCTTTATAGAATTACGTGTTAAGTGTGGACACATTTTGTTATAACTGTGGATCAGTTTATATTTTACTTGACGTTGTGAATGGAGCATAGCAATTTAACTGGGTGTGTTAAGCTCGTTCTATTGGTCGTACTGGTATATTTAACTCACTGGTTTAGTTATTGTTCGGTGGTAGGTTAATGCTGATGTTTGAAGACTTTTTATCAGATGTGTGTTGATAAAATCTTTGTTATGTAAGCAAGTTTATCTAAGACGGTAGTAGTCAGCTTTGAATCAGTATAGATTATATATGAGCCTTGTTGATGATAAAATTTTTTTAAATATTGACCATGTTTAAATTGTGAAATATAGACATATGTTTATTGTTTAAGAGATATGCTTTAGAAAATATAGGTGTGTATATAACGATACTTTTATATAGATAATAGCTTAGTGTTAACGTTACCTTTTGTGTCGGGTTTTATGTGTCTGTCTGTTTAACTCTTAGAGCAGTTTTAGAGTAATGTAAATCTACATGTTCGATATATTGTGTTGTGATAGTTATATGGTTTGGTCGTTGATTATTGATATCATATATTTAGTGAATCATGGATAAGAATGAATATGTAAGATTATCATTAATTAGTAGTAGATGAAACTGTGTATTACGGTTCAGTTGCTCCTATAATACGAAATGGATCCAGGTGATATTAAATGAAACTTTACTCTTCTGTTTATCACTCGCTTGTTGTCATGTGATTATGCCACAAGATGATATATACGACGAATGGTGGCACGTTAAGTATCGATTAAAAACTCTGATGTATGGATGTCAATATAATCTGATCAAATTTGGCGGAAGAGCATTAGGCGTAGGCAGCGAATGATTTATTTTCGGTTGAGGCAGCAGTGTTGTTCATGGTATGAGTTACGGTGATTGTATTCTTTAATGATTTACTGCGATGTGGTATTAGCCTTATGTTAATCTATTAAAACAAAATATATATATTTACACGCTCAATTGATTTTACTAAAAAGCGAAAGTCATATAGAATTTCTCTGTACTGTAAAATGTCTAAAAATTAGAAGTATATTAGAACGGAAAATGAATTAATAATGTTAAAGTTTTTTTATTTAAAAAACAAAAAGTTTAAAAGAAAATAAAATTAAAAGATAACATAAAGGTTTGTGTTAGATGGGTATATGTCGTCTCATAAAACATTAAATACGATATAATGACAACATAGAAGACGCATGAGAGTTTGCCATCAAAGAATGCAGTGTTGATTGAAAAGAAACCAACTTTCGCGGGCTGGGGGGTTGTAGCCCGGCGTTTTCAGACGGGGGCACGCAGCCTGAAAAAAATGACATAAAATTCTAGGAATTTTCGACCACGATTTGTTTGTTGACTTCAGTAAACACCAAAAGGTAGCTTTTTTATTGCGACGTCTACCTCTCAATCTTTCGACGAATATTAGACGAAATCAATTACGACGACTTCTATATTGATCTGTATTATACGTATGCTTGTGAAATGTGTCATTTGTACATAGATTTTGTGCGAATTATAATCTTCTAGTTATCAGTGTGTCAATTTGAATAGGTTCTTTCATAGTTTTATAGTCACATGATATTTATTTCCGAAGGTATGGGACTTCAAACTTGAGAATATGCTATGTAGTAACCATATATGCTGGTGAGAGAATAGTAATACTGCATAATTAGTACATTCTGATCGAAATATTTAAGGTAATACATTGGTGGACTCGGACCGTAGTCCAAATTATCTGACAAGCTGATCGTCCACGTTCTTATTGAGAATATTTAGAAATGTTTAAGAAAACTATAGCAATTTGAAGGGATAATTCTTCTTTTCTGATTCGGAGCGATAAAGTAGAAATTAGATAGTGATTCACGGCCTTGATTTAAAGTATCAGGGAGATATTCATATGTTATATTAAATAGTATCTCAGTATAAGATTGTGCGCTTTAGATGATAAGGTGCAGTGTGTTTAATGAATTGTGTTCTTATGAAAAAGAGAAGAAATTTCTTTGCAAAGAATGCAGAAGAGTTTGTTGCGTAAAAAGTTTCTTCTTTTTTGACTAAACATTTATGAAGCCGAGAAAGAAAAAAATGTATTCTGAAAGCGTAAAAAGATCATCATTTCGGGAAGTCGAGCGTCGTTCTATTAGCATAGCTGGTGATATACTTGATATTCTGTACGCCTAATAGGTAATTAATGCAGTGTTAGTGCATTATCTATGTGTGATAATAATGTAATAAAATCAGTGAAGATACAGTTGAAGCACTCGAATGTCACTAAGATGGAATAATGTATATTGTAGAATACACATTGAGATAATAATTAAGAGAGTACATCCGCAATAATAATAGGATAACTCCAAGGATAATAAAATAATAATAATAAATGAGACTTAACTGAGTTAAGTAAATATACCGAAGTGCGCCTCGGCGACGCGGTATATATTCGGGCTGATTCGCGCCATGGTGAAGAATTAATGTGATTCGCACGCGAAAAAGTATAGAAAGTAAAGAATGGATGAATTGGCATATGCTTTTGCGGTAGATATTATAGTGTATGGAGCATTCAAGTGTGAGTTCTATAACTAAATAATAATAATAATAAATAATAATAATAATTATTAATTTGTTTAATAAATATATACTTAATATAATAATAAATAAGTAATAATTGATAATTAAAGGAAATGAAAATAAATACATTAAATAATCAATAATAATATAATTATGAGTAGCTAACAGACTTGAAAATAGGGCAGAAAATGTTAATTAAATATATAAATAATAATAATAAATTAATGTTAAATTTTACATAATATATGTAGATTAAATGATAATAAATAATTAAAATTAAATTTAAAAATTTATAAATAATAATTATTAATTTATAATACTAATAATAATAATTAATAAGTATATTAATTAAATATATAATCACAACTATTACCGAGAGTTAAAATGTAGTCGGAGGGTACTTGATAGCATCAGACGTTTTTTCGAACCCGAAATGAGGAAGCAGTGAGTGCGGGATACCGGAACCAAGCACTGTAGGCTAACCGGCGAGTCGGTGCGGGAAGGAGTACTGAACATCAGGTATTGAGCGGCGATAGGACCGCAAGCAGAGAGTACTCTGAAGAGATATGAACCGGAATATAAGTAGAATAATAAGCTAAAGTGGGGAGTAGGAAACACCGAAGAGAGACGCAGTAAGGGGGCCGAAGGTTAGCTGAAGGAGGCCAAATATTGTAAGATGGTAGAGTTAAAGCGACGCGACTTTGTTAGGATACGCCAGAAGGGTTTAAAAAAACAACTCAGAGTGACCCTTCGAAAATAAAAAGATTTCGTAAACATAAAATGTTTTCAATAATTAAATAATATGATAATCATAAATTAAATAAATAAGTAAATTAAATTAATAATAATATAATAATATAGAATAGATAATAATAATAATAATAAATGAATAATAATATAATAATAATAATAAAAATGAAGAGATAGGTGAGTAAGACAAAGCAAGAACCATGATCGGTACGTACTTGTTTTATATCGAAGAGTGGTCGGGAGAGATCGATCCGATCTGCTCCACTATAAGTCATTTAATCTATTATCATTGACGACTTTGACAACACCCAATAAATAGGGCTTACGTAGCGGTAACACGACATCTAAGAAGAGCCACTACCCCCGATTTATATTCACGACATACCTGAGCGACCTTTAGAAGAGTCTTCGGCGTTTAGAGATTGTATTGAGGATATAACATAGTATACAGAATAACATACACACCGATATAAAAACTGGTCATACTTATACCGCTTATTCTGACATTCATCGCTAGAACTCTAGTTCATTGAACTCTAATTCTATTAGAATCTTAACTATTAGAACCTTTAGAAGGTATAATCATAATGAAAAGTAATAATCACATATAAAAGATTAAATTTATAATTTATATGACGGACCGCATCTCGCGAAATATCTAGTAGTAGTACATAGAGTGTTAAGTAGAGGTGCCTTAACTCATTTAAGATATTACTGAAATACAACCATAGATGCTACATATAATATTCACTCTATATATATATTTACTATAATATATATATCTTTCTGAAAAAAACATATAAAAAGTACAAATAAATTTACATAAGTATATTAGTAACCTTTAGATAGATATAATTATATAAGCATATATATGGATACATATGTTAAAGTCTGTCATCGTTGGTCGAAAGACATCTAAAAGAAATGTTATAGTATATATATATAAATATAAATGTATATATTTAGTATATTATATAGTTTGACCTTTGCGAATCTCGAGTCTGAAATTTACTTGTAAGCGGTACTCAATAACTAAAGACAGACAGGAAAACAAGCTATTCTATTTTCTTGTTAGAAACTTTTATACTATGTTCATGGTTACTTGGAAGTCTCTCATTTCGTCGTGGGAACATATACTATTGATCATCACCTAGGGAGGATAAGAAAAGGTAAATATTTACTTTCCAGGAAGGACCTATGCCAAAAGATTCATTTCTCATTTTCGTCACCATGGGGTATTTCAGTGGGTACATTCACAGTACCGCTGCCGTCGTACATATATGATAAAACAACATTTGCAGGAGGAATATGGAGGTTTCTAGGATATTAACAAATGATTTAAATAAGAAAGGGCCATTTAGTCAAGAAGGTATCATTACGGAGATTGAGAGAGCGTAAGCGTATGTATAACTACCACAAAGTTATTCTCTTCCCAGAGACAAAGGAATGAGATTAGCATCAACTTCCAGGCTTACCTTTGGGCGATCCAAAAGTCTGGGGCAGAAAGAGACCACTCATTTCGGATAGAGTTCAGAAAACTAATAAGGGCATAGAGGTTAGTCTTCATATAGCATATCCGTAGTCCAACTTTGCTAGCGCTACTGCAACATGGGTCGGGGCATATTTCTCGTTTTCATTCCAGGTCCTAGAAGTTAAGTGATGTAAGAGGTCTACTGCACAATGGCAGTTTGATTTCAGAAGTAAATGAAAACATGTTAGGTGTTCGTACATGAATATATCAAAGAATTTTGCGGGTCCGTTCTGATCAAGAGAGCTTGGTGCCTCACATCGACCGTCTCTCCTGCGAAATGTTATGGCTTTTGTCTTCTGCGTAGAACAAAAAGCACTGAACGTCACACCATGATGTAATTTTATCTATTTCCAGTAGATGGACCTAAACGGGTCTATAGAACAAGGCTGTCCGCATAAAAAGGAGCTATCAACTTTAGCTGTGACATTGGTGATTCTATCACTGAAATACAGTACCAAAGGAAGCATCATAAAAGCACCCCTCGTTCATGATAAACATCTTGAATATGATATCCCACTTGAAAGGATCTTTGTCATCGAAAAAAGAGCAAGTTACCCCTTGGGCCTAATGAGTTGTTTTTAGTTTTTTTTTGCGGCACCCATTCTCCATGTAAAGTCAAACTTTTCCAACGGCAAAAACCACCAAGATCATTTCTAGTTAGAAAAAGCCCCTCGAATGTTGTTGTACAAACCAAGAAGCGGGTTCGATGTGTGGAAGTGTTTCAGGAATCCAAATTGTAATTAATAATTACAATGAATATAAAAATTAAATAAATTGTATTCAGGGTTTATGGACTTGCAACAGGCGTATGCCAGGATTAATATTGAAGCTCTGTGGCAGATGCTAGTGATATATTGTGTTGGTGATAGGCTTCTGAATGGAATCAAAAGTATTTATGTCGATAGTGAAGCATGCTAGAATAAATGGAGTTGAAAGTGAATGGTTTAATATTAATAGTAGAGTGAGGCAGGGATGTGGTTATATCTCTTCAGATATTTAATTTGTATATGGACGATGTGATGGAAGAATGAGGGATGTGTGTATAGGGGAAGGTGTTACACTGATGGAAAATGGAAAAAAAAAGTAGAGGGTGATCTGCTTATTGTACGATGATGATTTGGTTTTGTGTGACGAATCTGAAGAAAGTTTGAGAAGATTGGTAGAGGGATTTGGCTGGATTTATAAAAGGAGAGGTTTGAAAGTATGTAGATAAGAGTAAAGTGAAGGTAGTGAGTGAGGGGGAGTCCGCGGTATGAAATCATGTTGGAGGTAGAGGATTTGAAAACAAGGGATTAGGTTGAATTAGCGAATTCTTCTGCTTGGATGAAAAGGTCGAGGTTGATGCAGCGTGTAGAAGTTGTAATGGTAGGAAGGTGGCTGGTGCAAATAAATCATTGGTGGATGTAAAGGGACCAAGTCTTGAGTGCTCTAGGGTTTGCATGGGAGTGTGTTATTACCGGTGTTAATGTATAGTGGTGAAACTATCCTGTAAAATAAGAGGTATAGATCTAAGGTACAATCAATCTGTTCAGATGGATAATCTAAGGGGCGTGTTAGGTGTGAGAATTGATAAAATGAGAAATGAATGTGTTAGAGAGTTGTGTGGTGTGAAGAAAGGCGTAAATGAGAATAAACGAGTGTGTATTAAGATGGATTGGTCATGTGGAAAGGATGAAAGATAGTCGGTTGGTTAAGCGTATGCATAGTGGTGAGTGTGCTGGGAATTACTAGGCTGGGAGATTGAAGAGTGAATTGAGTCAGTAAAGAAATGTCTAAAGGAAAGGAATGAGTTTGGCAGAGGAGAAGAAATGTACAAAATAGAAGTAAATGGCGGCGTTTTGTGAGGGTTTATTTTTGTGGGTCTGTCCCAAGGCATGAACCCTGCATTGAAGTGATACCCCAATTAGGGTCAATCGCCGTTTTGTGGAAGTCCTATGTTGAATTTTTTTTTACTGCAACGGGATCTCGCTTAATGATGGTTTCCTCTCGATTTAAGTCATGTTCTTCTACTAACTTTTCTGTTTCCGGTGTATGTTGTGCACCTCATCCTCAATCTGGGAAAAGGAAGATAAAAAATAAAAAAAACAATGAAAATAAAAACATGACCTGGGCTGAATAGCAAGTAACATAGGGATATAAGAATAAATGACAAGAGAACTAAAATTTGGTAAAAAAATATACGTGCACATGCAAGAACATATTCGAAGCTACTGTGCTAATGTGGTTCATTCACAAGTAATTATCATTTCAAAATTGGAAGTTCATTGGTTATAAATTGGGCAAATGCTGACAATTTAAATCAAGACTTTGTTTAATAGAATTACATAAAGTACGAAAAATATAGTAATTAAATCTTTTGAGTACCCTTACATTTGACAACTTTAGACAATTTTTACACACTTGACCCAACATTCCAAATTCAAGTTTATCATGACTTTATAATAAGGTGAAATAAAACAAAAACTATTTAAAACGTTTAATAAAAACTACCTAAGCCACTGAGTTAAATTTCATAATTGCTCAATTTTCAATCATGAACCACCGGTAAAAAATTAAAAAAAAAATCAAAAGTGCACATTAATAGCATAAAAAAATTGGTAACATTCTAAAAGCAGGTTAAACAAAATAATATTAAATTACATTGAACAAATTGTGTTTAGCTTTTACAATTATTCAGTTTCGATTTTCTAATGCAAATGAAAAATTGACACTATTTGAAATAAACTACAAAGAGGTAAAATATATTTAATTCTTATCCAAGTATTAATAAAAATTGGCATTTTCGTTACTTTGTGCATTACTTATTATCTCTAAATATTAGAGATCAATAAATAGACAAATATCTTATTATAAATTACAGCCTAAGTTTACAAAAATCACATATAAAAAAATTAAGTACCAAGAGATTTCACCAGCAAGGAAGTCGAGATTTTACTTAGTAAAGGTAACGATTTTATTATACCGTACCTACAGTGCCGTTTATCTAATGAAATAAAATATATTTCTTCCACTAACTCCCTATTTTACCGTGCCTATTACACTACTCTACAAGGAAGGCTTCATCGACAGGATCTAAAAACATTTTACAAGCCTCAATTTATCATTTTTTTAAGTCCAGTTGTTAATCACTGACATATGTTAAAGACTTCATCCATTCTAATCGTCATTTACTAGTTGTGCGTTTCCTATTATAGTCAGTTTTACCTTTAACTTCAACTACCATTAAAGGAGACCTTTGTCTCAGTTTATTAAGCCTATTGACTTATTTTCTTTCGTGAACATCATTATTACAATTTTCATGTATGCGTTTATCTTGAATAGAGTGTGACGTACACAAATCTTCTGTATTCTTACTGGCGTGTCTTCCCCTTCCTCCCTAAACCATTGTATTATCCTGCATAATACATGTTGAATTATAAATGGCTTACTGCTCGAACGATTTACTCAATCCTGGCATAAGCTGTCTTTGGCACTTTGGTCTTATCCCTTTCGTATCCATATAACCACTTATATGGCTTAACCAACCAATATTAATCAAGTCAATAGGAAGTATTGGCATTGGTACCCTGCTACTGGTATGTGGGTACTATCGTCATCTTCGGTATTTTTGCTCGATTTAACTATTCTTCAGTATTGTTACTCTCGAGTCATTTTGGGTAAGAATGTGGTCATGTTGGCGATGATGCATGGCATATGGATGATGTATTTTTGGTCAGTGTGCGGTAACTGGTTTGCCGAAATTGGTGTCAATAATCAGTGGTCTGGCGATCACGCTCGGCGCACTGGGTAATTTTAGGAGGGGTCACTCGAGGGTGGGCTAGTCGAGGTCGAGTGGAGCGTCGGCGGTAGTGAGTCGTAGTTACGTGAGGTCGTGAGCCCTTTATGTACCACCGCCTATATAATCTATACCTGATTCCTCATTCCTAATATATATATATATATATATACTTTATGTGAGTAATTCTACTATATATATAAGTATACCCTCTCATATTCTCATTTTATACACTTACTACTACCTACATTACTATCCTATATATCTTGTGATTCCCATGACCGCTCCCCGATCTGCTATCTACTCATCTTTTTACTATACTCTTAATATCTATATTACCTACTCTCATCTTCTTTTCCGCTTCTCGTCAAATCTTTATTTTGGATTAGGTTCCCTCTCTGTCTGGCGCTAATCCAGTGTATGTATTCTTTCCGCGGGACAACAATATTCCGCTTTTTTCTTCATTATATACCGTATATATATATAGTATACTATGATTGAGTTCCTACCTACCTATCATGATTAAACCATTCTCCTTTTTAACCATCTTTTCATTTTATTTTTTACCTGTCACTGACTTATCCGCCTTTACTTATTCACTACCCGTACTATTGTTATTTATTTCACCCCATTATAGTCCTTACTCTCAGTATCGCTAGTTTCCTTATGGTGAGCTACCCTCACCTTCATGACGTCTTTTTCTCATTATATATATATATATATATTACTACTATTTCCTTATTAATTATCTTTACTCTTTATACTACCGAGTTCCTCATTATACTCTTTTCACTTTATCATATACTTACGAGGTTTCCAAAAGTGTTCGCTATGTACCGGCGGTACCTCATCTGGACTCTGGAACACTTCTTCATTATGATACCTTGGAAAAGTTCCGGCCGGAATTCCGATCGGCAACCGGAACCTTATTCGACTTTCCACTTTACACCCCCTTCTACATTTCATTCATACTTCTGGGAAAAGCTTGTCTTTGTATTTATTCAAGTTGGAGTCTCGTGCTAATGATATTGCACTTTCCTTGTCATATCCATTCATTGTTTGCAGCTCTCCTTACAAGTTCCTGTCAAGTTCTCTTTAAACTTTTTCGCGCCTATTAACCGCGGATCAGTAAATTTATAGTAATTTCCATATTAGGATATAATTACTCTATAAAGTTTTGTGGGGTCTTTCAATTTTAAAAAAGCTTTTTCAGAAAAGCATTTTTTTTAAACAGCTTTTTTCAGAAGCGGGTTACGTGTTTGAGGGAGGATAAGACATCACGTTTAACTCCACAACATTTTGAGACATAGTTCATACTGGTGACTTTTTCACCTACACATTCATCCCACCCCAACACTTACATTTCTCAAACTATCATTCAAATAAGTTCATCTTGTCAGCAAGATTTTACAATTTCACGTTGTAATAACTTGTTTTAAAATTTCTAGAAATCCTTCTATTGGCTTAAAGGCAGTTTTTAGTTATATATTTTGGTTTGCGGTTATACGTTAAGTGGTACTCGTACGGGTTTTATTTAAAAGTTAATTCAACACTTTCTTTACATACAAATAATAATAAGTTATTATAATATTATTATAATTAATAATACCATTATCAGGATTATAATTTCAGTCATCATGAATAATAATCATTAATATTTTAATAATGACACCTTTAATCAATATAATTTAATAATAATTACAATTATGATAATAATATTATTATTATTATATATCATTATTTATTTATATATTCAATTATTATTTATAATATTATTAATTACAATATATAATTATTCATTTATCTTAATTGTTATAACATATATATAATAATATAATTACATTCATATAATAATCATTTCCACTCGTTTTTATTATCAACAGTTACCTACTCTTATACTGTATCAAAATTTATCTATCTTATTTATAAATGCCCAGTGTTCTTAAGATTCTATTTGCCAGTAACCTTTGGCAAGGTCAAGTTTGGTAAAATACTTGTTTCAATATCCCTATAATGTTTTATCCGAAAAGTATTTGAGTCGCAGGTCATTTATTAATCATGATAATTTCCTGTTTCACGATTGTTATATCGCAATTTTCTGTATTATTTTCTTTATGCATAATTGTCATTACGCATGAGTTAACTCGACACCCTAATCTCAACTTTATGAAAATTTTCTCTTAAAGAAAAGCAGGCGATTTCGCCAACAAAAATTGTAGTAGAAATGTTGCGGTGGTATGGTACACTCTGGGAGCGGCGGAATCCATTGTGGAGACTTATACCACTAAAACCTCCGAGGTTTCCGAAGGGCTATAAGGATTCTCTCCTGCCTCTTCTTGGTGCATTCGCTATAGTTTCAATTACCATTACATCATTTATCTTCCCCATATATTTTTTCCCTTATTATAGGCCTTTTTATTCCTCTTACATCAACCTAACCCCGTATACCTCAGAATCACTCGAGGGTTAACTGGGGTTTTTTAGGGGAGTATATCTACCCACCCATTATTATTGAGTATTATTACTGCAGTATTTTTTTATCCCGGTACGGTTATCTATTCAGGTGAGGTAGCTGAGGTAGCGAGGGGCTTACTGTACGGCCGTTGCGGTTCGTTGTCCGGGCACACGCTTGTATCCGAGTATAAGGTACCCGCCAACGTAGCTTTGATTATACCACTATCTTATTTACTCTACAATAACTGAGATATTTATTTATAGCTTAGCTTCTCGAGGTTAGGGTCTTATGGTCATACTTCCACTACCGTCATCAGTTAGCCTATCTTGTATCTAGGTCCTCCCCGTCAAGTGGACCACGGATCCCCGGCCTTCTACCCAAGATCAGTTATAATGCTCTAAAGAAACAGTGTAACAGAGAGATGGGACGAATCCAGTTATCTTGACTACCTAAATTTCGTTCCTATAAGTTAGTCATCCTTGAGCACGTCACGTGAGACTGTCGGAGAGTCTATGTCTATCGCCGGGGTATTGCACGATGTTGAGTCCAAGTACCTAGAGATACACATCTTCAGTTTTTTATTGTCAACTCTATTTCGATGTCATCTTCACGTAGAGTGACTCTCGCTCCAATCTCTCCAGTCAGTTCCTTTATCATCACTCCTCATTATGCATATTCTCTGCAAAGTAGTGCTTTTCTCAGAGTCATACTAGTTTGAAAAGCTTCTTTTCTACTCTCGAAGCAGGCATTAAACTCGGGTAAAATTGCCAGTATTTCATTGCAACAAAGCAAATGTAACACTATTTGTAACTTGTTGACTCTTCGAACAAGAAACTTTCTCAGTCTCAGTCTATTGCTGTTTTTTGGTTTACGATTCTGTGGCCTGTTGTTAATTTGCCCATATACTTCACTTCCCATTTCATATAAATTATCCCATTCTGGCTTTACTAAATCTTTAATTGGGTTTTGATGACCCTATTCTTCTATTGTTTGTTTTTCGTTATATATACTATTTTGTTTCAATTTATTCTCAATTTACTGGCAAACATTTTTACACCTTGTTCGGTAATGTCTTCTTCTACAAATTGTCATAGGAAAGATATACTTATTTTTTCAGTTGGTAATATTAACATACCTCTTCCTCTCTCATAAGGAGCTGATATTAAATCATCCAAAAAAATGGTATAATAATAAATAAATGGTACTGTGCGATATCATATGTCTGTGGTGCTTCGAGAATGTATGGAAATGTTGGTATCTCTCTGTTTAGTTTTTATTTTGGTAAAATTGTTTAATTCTTGGTACATACTACTCATACGTCTCGGTGCCTCGGCCTCCCGGGTCTTGGCGCTATACTATCTCGAAGGGTGTTCTCCGGCCCTCCGGGGCGCCTCTTCCATTCAGCCGTATGATGTTGCCCAAGATGCAAGGCTCTGAGCACATTCGTCTCAGACACTGTGCGTCGTTAACTGGGTTTGCCCGGACTTGACGGGTGTGCTACAATGTTGGCGATTTTGTGTTCTGTTGGTCTGTCTAATGTGTTAGGTTTTAATCTACGATTCCCACTTCACTTATACATATTGTTCCACCTCTATTTCTATGAGATATATACGCTGCTCTGCAATGTGTATTTCTAGAATATGTATTGTCACTGCTTAGAGACGTCGGTTAATTACGCTTCTGTCTTGAGAAACTATGAGAACGTTGCAACCACGGCTATCCCACCAATATCGATTTGGCACTATAAAGCCCATCCTCTGGCTTACTACGAACTTGAGGAGTAGTCACTTTGTCTGCTTTTTGAGCGGTAGAGTCGGACTACGCTCCTCCGTATCTATTTTTCTAATTGTGCTTCTCATGATAAGGCTGCTTTAGGAGGGTGGAATTTTTGGGCATTTTACTTTAAATACTAAAACCGATTCATGCCGTTGGCACCCAGCCGCAGTTAGTTATCCGGGCACCGAGCGGTGTTAACTCTCTTCTTGGTAGCTCTTAGGAATTACCCTACAGGGCCTTCTTGCTATTTCTTCTTCTGTTCGCCCTAAAAACTTATGTCCTCTTCAGCACTTACAAGAAAAAGTGTACAGACAGTTCTAATATTTTTTTATGGTCCACCAATCCTTATACTTTACGTTCCGAAATATTTTCTTTGACTTCCCTCTAGAGACGCGTCGCTTGGTTGCGATGGCCTAATTAACGTCTTCTCTCACAGCCAACTGCATAAACAACCGCCTATTGCTGAGTATCAAATGCCTACCGTGTTGTGCTGAGCATTGTTTTTTGTCCTTTTTAATTTAGCTTTGCTGCCAGCTTCGCTCCTTTTTGTAACCACCGCCTGAACTCGCCTAGCCACCTCGCCCTATGGGGTGCTCTTGCCATCCCTCCCCCATATTTGCCTATCCCATTTTTCTTTTTCGCCAAGGTTGTACCTCTGTCCCTGGGGTCCGTCTCGTCATCACCTTACCTCTTTTTAAGTCGCTCTTCCCTTAGATGGGTGAGTCCATATCTCTCAGAATTCTACAGTTCTTCAGATTGGTTATCTTATTGTTTGTTGCTTTACTCTATATTAATGTCTGGTCTCCATAAGACTATATTTCCGTCATATATGGAATTTTCTGGTCCCTGGAGTTCCTTATCGAGAGGAGCTAGAAGACCATTTTGCTGCTTGCTATGTATTCGGTTAATGTAGTACATATATCTCCAACGGGGCGGGTTTTTCTACTTTGCCGGCGCGAGCGCGAGGCTACGATATATAAGCCGCTGTCCTCTCCTGGGTATCATCTCATCGTCGCCGGGGTCCACATACGGCTCTAATATGGCAGTAAACGTAATTTACTTTTATTTCCTATTGTTTCTTTTTATATAGGTTTTTTCAGACATTCTTGTAATGAGATGCGCTCCTTAAAATTAATGAAATTTTAAGAGCATTTTTGGACTATGGAATTGGTATATTCTCTCTCTACCATTCTCTTACTCTTCTGCGAAATTTCTCTATAGACACTAGTTTTTAAAATGTCTCTGAAAATAAGTAACAATGATCCTCCAGCATTATAGGCTATCGCATATCTTATAAAACTCTCGATAAATATTTTTGCCCATCGTTTTCCCAACCAGGTACCAAAAAGAGAGTTCTGATTGCTACCTTGATTCGCATCGTGTTCCGACGTAACGATTATCTTTATTTGCTTACCACAAGAATCTGAAATTGTTTAATTCGAACTCATACATTGGAATTAGCAACCGCTTTCCTATATATACTGTTCCTTCGTGCCACTCTCCTTTTCTTCTGTACTTTCGTCATATCTGGTTATTCTGTCCGATTTCGCTTATTCTCCGATTTTTCCTTGAAACCTTAGCTTTTTTCTACAGTCATAAATCCTTTTCTATACTTTGATTACTTTTGTGAACTATTTAGTTATGCCCTCGATGGTTTTTCTTTGTAAAAGATTCAAATGGCTTTTCTTTAAGTATAGAATATAGTCTCGAAACAAAAACACCCAATTCCAATTTTTTCTTCTTCTGTCTCATTTTCTTCTTTATTTGTTTCCAAAAAACATAACAATTCCAATCCTTGAGGGAATATGAACCTCCAACGATTATATCAATCTACCTCCACCGCCGCCTAGTCAACGCCTCACACCACTTATATCAATTCATAGCCACTTCCTAATTTTAAAGGGAAATCAATGCTGGTTCTCCCGACTTTGCCTTTTCCTGAGCCAGACGAATATAATATTTTCATCTTTTGATATCTCGACGTTTTCCTCCCAGATATTGGTTTAAATACTTCTTCCAGCTTCTTACATCCTTATGCTAAATACCACTACGTTACAGCAATTTACTCTGCCTATGATCTGTTTTGATACTGAATTCACATTTGCCCCTTTATGTTAATTTCCTAGAGTTGCCTTTCTAGACTTATAGATCGCTTGTGAAAGAAAACTGCACGTGTGTTGATTTGCAGCATATTTGTCTCCGCTCGACAATACATTTGCTTACCAGGGTCAGAACAACAGAGTTATATAGTATCTCCAGGAGACTAATTTGACTCTATCACTGCGGAGAAATATTACCGAGAAACCAGCATCACTCTCACTGCTTGTTATATGAGAAGCTCGAAAAGGATTATCGTTATTGGACCTTATTAAGTGCTTAATTATGATTTCTGTGGAACAAAGCGACAGCTGAATAATCTGCTTCTTCCTTTATCTATTAAGATAGTTGTGTTAGTTTTTAGTGACTCTCTTCTGTAGAGCATGATATGATTCTCTCACTATTCATCGAGCAGTGTTAACTGTACACTTGGTTGATTTACGATTTATGAAAACATCAAGCCAAGCGTGCAGAAACTAAATAATTTCTATCATTCACCTATAGCCGCATATTTCAGGGCTTGATATTTCTCTTACCCATAGATTGACAATAGACTTTCGTATTTACGCTCCTATCTTAACTATGACACCGAAACATCATGATATTAAAGCTGTCCATGGTAGCATAATCGCTAATGCTGAGCCAACCGACGCATTAAACGCACCTTTCACGCTGCCTATGTGGATCATCGGAATATATTATATATGAGGTTGATTGTTCATGCTACTCACGATATTAGAATATTATCTATAGTACGTGAGTTTATTATTTACTAATTAGGAGGGTCTGTTATTGGGATTTAGTATATCTAGGTAGGCTTTAATAAGCTAGATATCAAGATATTAGTGTAATTTCAAAATATGATTTCTCTAAATATGAAGTTATTCCTATGGGATGATACCCTGTGTTTATTCCTATTGACCTCTAAGGTGTACGCATTACTTTCACTATTTTATACTTACTTATTGCCTACAGTTAGCCTAGCCTTATTATTTTTGAGATTGCCATTCTATTTTTGCCAGCCGGTGTTCGGGACAAGATATCTCATTGATGTTTACTCCTTATCAAGTATAATTCCGTCATCATTTTCCCGCTTCTCCAAGACCTCTCCTTCCTTCGGGTCTTCTCCCTGCTCTCCCTCCTCTTCTCTTACATTGTTTGGGCTTGTCGAGCAGGGTTCATTTCCTCAACTTCTGCCTTCCTTGTCGCGGTTACAATGGACTTTGCTTCATGTGGTGAGGTTTACGCTCAGTTTTCAGGATCTCGGGTGTTCGCTCGGGTAGATTCATCTACTTGTGAGGCACTTCCTTGACAGTTAATTCGATCGGATACATCGCGTTGTCTTTGTGTGTGAGAAAGATTTTGGCTCTAACTGTGTCGTTCTTCTACGGAGTTTGTATAATAAGCTGATTGGTGGGCTCTCGGAGTAGTTCTTCTAGAGAAAGTAGGTCAACTAGGATTTCTTATATAAGTCTTATAGTATGGGAGAGGGCGCGCAGGATACACACCTACCGTAGAATATCGCCTGTGGGTGGGTCGCCTAGGTTATATATATGTTTCTATTGTCACGTTTAAGACATATAAATATATTTTTATTTTGTAAACTCTAAATATTTAAAGTAAATTATATATATCTGAGCCCATTATACTTGCAATCTTTGCAATTAAACGCTACGTTAATGGCCTCACTATATAATCATCTTCAGCTACTATAACACGACACTAAGTATTTTGGGTAAATATTACTATAGATCAACGCAGTTTATGCTTTGAGTATTAAAGCCCACGATAGTAGCGAAGGAGTACGGTAAATAAAATATCTGAATATATGCCGGATGGGAGGTGAACCAAAACACAGACTCAATTTAGTACATTTTTGTGGCGGATGGCTGGAGACGTAACTAGTATATATAGATAATATAGATAGTATGTAAGACTCACTAAGAATTAATGATACATGATATAAATATTGAAAAGCTAGGCTATATTTATTACCAATTTTAGCCTTACTGTATAAAATACTAAAAATAAAATTCTGATTCACTATGTGCGTTTAAAGCTTTATAATCATTATCATTTCATAAAATGTTGTAAGTACTCTTTCAAGAGAGTAAATTAATTTTGTTACGTTATTTTTCAACAGTTGCCTCATAGATTTCGAACTCTTTATATATATTCTGTGTAAGTAACTATGATGGCATATTTATATCAGGATTTATTTTATTTTAAAGTAATTTATTGTGACTAAATGTCATTAAGGATGATCTATGATATCTTTCAGATAATTACCTTATTTTATAAAAAGTTACTAGTAGGCATATGACAATTACTCACTATTGTATACTAATATGCTCACTTGACAATATTCTTACTAATTAAGTTCCTTCATCAGTCAGCGAGCCGATACTTTATAAACTTAATATAAATATCTCATGTACAAATTAAAATCATCTGCCCACGTCTCTATTCTATCAATTCTAATAAGAACTATGAATGCATAATTTTGATAGATCATATTACCACTGACTATAACAGTAGTCTCAAATAAAGGAAATTGGGCGCCGGGCGTTGACACATGGGTGTCCCTCCGTTGGGTTCGCCCTCACCGCACTCCCACTCTGAGTAGCGGGGCAATCGGTCTTATATTCCTCACTAATAATGCTACACTCGAGATTCGAGGGTTAGGGTAGGAGAGGGGGCGGTCAGAGCTCCCGGCAGTAATACCTGCATTACATAATTGTCCTACTCAAATAGAAGGAGGGGGAGAGGTTTATCCCCGGAGGATATGATATCATATACCCACTCAGTATCATGGATAGGGGGAGGGGTGTAGGTAGGGGATATTAATTACCATTACTTCCCATCGTTGTATTAGATATTACTGAATTACTCTCTTCACATCACGCGGGGTCCAAAGCGAATCAGATACACTCTCTGGTATCTGATTGCTTTGCGCCTCCTATTCAGCTAAAAGGGCGAGTGTCTGTATTGATTTTGACACGTTAAGCGTATTTGATGATTCTAATATGTTTCTCGACTCAATTTATTATTTTTTCTGTTTTTTTTTTTTTTATCTCCTATCGAGTGATCCATTAGCAATATTAGAGGGGACCCGGTGACACGTAGTTTAAGTTCATCGTTATAAAACACTACTTGTGTAATTTCTGAGCACATTTGCGTTATTATGACACTTCTATCTATACAGATGTGTATATCACATGCGTTAATCACTATTGATTCTGTTGACTTAGACTTTAGTCTTATTTTGTAACTTTGTTACATGCGTGATGCTGGGTATTGGGTTGAGTGTGTCTCCACTAGACTAAGTACGGGACCTTACATCCCTTATCTGGGGGAAAAATTGTCTCATCACAACATATGTATAATATTACCGGTCTCATTTTCTAGGGGTAGTTCTTGAGTATGGTTTTATCTGCTCTATAACTCTATATAGATGAAGCGCTTACACTAGGGGACGCTGGCACATACAATAATAACAATCTCATCTACGTTCGATCTACATAATATGAAGCATATCCTGTGCTTTCAGGTGCGTATCATTTGAATATATTATGACTATTGACAGTTTTTCTAAACTCTGATATATATAATTTGAAAAATTAAATTTTTATACTATTTCTTCTGAGATATACTTCCAAGTCTATTTTGTTTTAGAAGAATAGTTGAACAGTTGTAAAGACTATTCAATCTCTGCCAGGTTCTATCAGTTAACGAAATTAAGCTTAAAGAATGTATTGAAACAATCATACCGTAACTATTACTAATAAGCACGATTTATAATTTAGCGCATAAAATGTCAGGGTATTTGGGGTATACACTTTGAAATTTATCTACCCATGTCAAAATGCTCGATAGTTATGATGCACTCTTTATTTCACTTATGTGATAATTTTCAATGTATACTTTATACTCTTATCTGTTAAGACTTTGCACTTAATACTTAATACAAATCCTCTATTCACAGTCATTATAAGACGTATGAAAACTTTATATTGCCTTATGTAAAATTATAAAAACTTATTTGCAACAGCTTAAAAAACATTCTAATGACTAGGCCTAAATCCTTAGTAGTTTTCCATATATCAGGCTATAGACCTAGATATTGATTAAATGTATCCATACCATGATTAGTATGTTCATAGTATTTTCATTAAGTAACTCATAATAAAATATTAGTTGTTTAGCTATGGTTATTTAATATGTATATGAATGACTTGTAAGAACTGATCGTATAAGATGAACATACTACTCTTTTATTTTCTCTCCAACCATGCTATCATTAACTTAGTCTTATGTTAAGTTTCAGGTCTAATATTTATTCTGGAATAATCTTACATTTTTTGTAATGTTCATGATTTTTAGATGCACACTAACAAGACATCAAATAATATAGTGTGCCTATAAAAAAATTCATTGCACTTATTTATTATAAAATAATCTTATATGAGATTTAATTCTGCTCAGCGTTAACCCTCAGATATTACTATAATATTAGTTAACTATACTGAGTTTATTATAGTAATTTATAATGAGTATAGTCAATATATATATGAGTAATAGTCTGATTTATAATATTTACATTATACTTTAGTTTAATATATTTTATTAATTATCTAATTAGTTAATTATAAGGTATCTTACATTAAAATATCAGTTATGGGATAAACTAGGATAAGGGAAAACGTAAGGCCTATAGCATTGTAAGTAATGGATAATCGGTAAATTTAATATGGCTACTAGTTACGTAGATTTTGGGCAAATTTTGGGGGGTAATCCCGAATACCTAGGGCCTGGGTATTATTTGGCAGTAGGTACGTAAGGCTTGACTCATATCATATAGAGGTAAAGGTCAACAATAATCGTAATGTACCCGGGCGTTATCCTACTTCGACTGGGGTACTCTATCCTATAGAGCACATGTGGAGCTAACGGCTTGGCTGTGTGTGCGTTGTGGGTCGCTCGTATGATGGGTCATGTGTTGATTCACCGCGTGTCGCTGGTATTGTGACGTCGGATTAGGTTGGCTACGTGCTTGTTTCGATAAGCATCAAATTCTCGTGAGCAGGTGTGGATTTCCCTATGCTGTGAGAGGCCGCATTACCTTTCGTTCATTTGTTATATTTCTCTTCTTTTTCTTCGGTATTTCTATGTTGTTCTTCGATCGTATTAATACCCTTCTACCGACTCTGCCTTCTCATCGTCTTGGTTAACATGCGAGCTTCTTATGAACTACTAGCAGCTGTCAAACTACTGTTCACCTCGCACTCACTCGATACCTGTGTCGATGGCTTATTTGTGGTCATCGACCTTTGGGCTCGGAGGAGTGATCATCCTCAACTCGTGTAGACATATATCTTTGACTGTTGTCTTATGTTTGTATGACTGGCCTGCTCGTCACTGACTGCTCAGAGAAATGTTTTGTTATATGTTTGTATTTTACTTTGTGAGGGTCTTCAACGGAACACGGCTAGGCCTTTCTATTTACTTTGTTATAACTCGGTATCATGTCGCTAATCGCAGGTAAAGTTCGAGTGAGGCGCAGTGCGTTTGTCTGATCGTTAGTCACCTGGTTGCTCAGAGATGCAGTCACCGCCAGAGCGCCACATTTTGTGTGTCTATTACTACACGCATTGGTAGATATGGATATTCTTCTCGTCCATCGGCTCTCTTCCCTTCATTCTTCGCTCCTATATCTCTCTCTCTCTCTCTTTTTGCTGCTCTCTCTTCTTCATTACTCTTTCTCCTTTTGCTCGGGACTTTCTTCTATTAATGAGTGGCCAACAATCAAATTTCTAGACTCTTACGTCTATCCATTAATTATATGATTGCTCTTATAGATTACACGTCGTATACGATATAAATAATCTATAATATACTCATTCTCCTTAATATCTAGTTAATTATTTACATATAATCTATATATTATATATATTATATATATATTATCATTCATAACTTATTCTACATTTACGTGATAGTAGTCTATCTATTCTACCTTATACTCTTGATAGATAATTATATATACTTATATACTCTAATTTATATAATATATTTAATGCAATATTATATTATTAAATTTATATACTTTATGTCGGTTCGCGTCACTATGACGCACCCGGTTGTCTTCTACTCTTTGCCGTGTTGCCTCGGTGCTGTTGTTGTCAGTGGATCTGTGGCGGTCTCTATACGGTTCGGCTCGCGGTTGTGGGCGGATGTATCGCGTACGCGCCTGATGCGCTCTATCAAACCAATTCTCCTTAGGTGAGGCCTGAGTGGCGGTCGGGTGTGGCGGTGCAGCGAAGCAAGGAAAAATTTTCATAGAGACAGTGCGGGCTGCGGTTGCGAAGTTCTCGGCTCACCGAACTCAGCTAGAGAAGAATTAATACACGGGTGTCTGCGATGCTGTAGTCGCGTGTGACTTGGTCGTCGGATCACGCTTTGGATTTCGCTACTTCGGAACTATCCGGGCGCCACTCTACATTGCGGACAAACTCTGTTATCTAAAATAAGGGACAGAGAGAAAGAAGAAAAAATAGCTGAGTATAGATATACGCGAACTAATGCTCACCGCTAGTCCCCTTATCTGTACTCTATTCGTACCTCGGTATGTATACAATAACTACTTATTATTCATAGCCAAGATTGAGGTATCTATTATTATACTACTATATGTAATCGCAAATACCTTATTAGGCCCTAATATTGTCTTACTTTCTCCCCAGTTGTTCTTTTACCTAATTAGCGGGGCTCTAAAGTTCAATTAGAACTATATTAGCAATAATAATAGGGCTTTGTCGAGCTATAGTACCTCACTTCAAGGTATATATATAGAGTGTGAATCTATTGTGCTATTCACACATTATTATGTCTTACTATTATTCTGGAAGAACATTACTTTTTCTAGTACTTGATAGAATCACCTACCATAATAACTCCATAATTAGTGATATGATTGTATTAGTAACCCCCTCCGCACTCATAAACCTCATCAATGTCAGATCGCTAGTGGAGATGGATAGTGTGTTCACATACAGTCTGTATTTCTTTTTCTCCTGGAGCCAGACAAACATAACCTTAACGAGATACGTGGATCACTGTTATATACGTTCGGAGATACAAAACACGCTTTTGTAGTGCAAGTCTATCATAGTTAATGCTCTATTCACCTGTGTGATATTCATCTATACCACTGACATCACTCACACAAATGCGCATCAGGTATATCACATACAATAGTTTTTTCTCTATCATTCCGGACGATGTTCATTTTTGTTCATTTTCATCGCGTGTATGTACACGTGGACACTAAGATACATCACTCAGCTTCACTTGATGTACATTGAGAGGTCGACGATCGGTTTAGCCCGTGTATATATGCTATTTTTGATTTTCTATGTGTATTTACTCAGATGGTTAACATAACGTGCAATTCACTATATATAACCCATCTCACCCTCTTTTCAGCTATTGTATTCTCTCTGGATATTCCTTCTTAGGGGTAGATATCTTTTTCGGTCTTTCTTCCCTGAAACTTCTCTCATAACGGTATTTAGTTTATTTTTGCTTATTGTATGCCGGCATACGTACTTGGGCTTCGTTGGTCCTTCACCTTAAAGCTACTGTTAGGTCCTATTTCATGCGCACCACCTTTGCGACGACTTCTCTTGACCGCCCCCTACTATCGCTTATGTTACCGTTTTCATACGCGGTGCTGCGTTATATTATATGGCTTCTCGGTTTCTCTATGACGCGCATGTCCTTAGGTATACCTAGCCTTATTTAATCTATTTATGAAAACTCTTCTATCCAATTATTATTGATATTGAGTAATAATTTACACAATTTATCTTGAGGTAACTCACCCATGATCTTTCCATTTTCATTTCATCTTCACCAATATCAAAATACCGTTACTAGTATAGTGCCATTTTATAAAGATATACATCAGGTCTGAATCGATAAGAACCTGTTTACCATCATTTCTCACAGCGAACTCTACGCTTTATATTATCTATATATCTTCATTCCTGATCGTTTTCAGTATTGCCCAATTACCTTTAACTATCACAAGCAATATTTTTTTAGAACTCATTTATTACGTACTATTCTATTTCGAGGTCTTCACTTACATATATTTATTATATCTTTACTATTTTTTTGACATCATATTTTGGCTTCACTGGTGTCCACAGCGCACCCCTCGCTGGTCAGATAATTTATACCATATCCACTTTACTTTGTCGTTTATATTCATCTCCATTGCGAGGACTGCATATGTGAGTCAATCATTATTGCTCTACAATTCATGATGGCATCGACTCAATCCAGCATGTCTTAGTGCTGCCTTTTATAGCTCTTGTCTATCGTATAGGTACGGCGTCCCGGCTCCCCTGCTCACGTTTCGTATAGACTGGATCTATTGGACTGTCCTACGTTATTATTTAGCTAGGTTATGCCGAAGGCTTCTCTCTACCAGAGCTTACTTCTAACTACACTTGGTTATTATGATAATCGGTCGGGCCAAGGAGAAGGGCAGTGCGAGTGCTCGGCACTTTATCTCGTGCACACTCGAGCGTTCGGTTCGTCGATCCGGTCACAACTGCACACCATCTCCCAGTGATAGCAGCCTTGTATGTAGTGATGGTGTTCCACTACATGTTGATGACCACATGATCTTCGGCAGACCACCTCCTACATTCACATGATTCATAGCAGGTATAGCGATCTCACGTCCGCTCGAGAAGATGTGTATGTGGATCCTCTATCGGTCGCATGGATGAGTGAGAGGTGTTTGATCTGGTCTGCCACTCCCTCCGTAAATTATCTTGTCTGAACTTTAAAGAAGATATTAGTATTACCTCTAATTATTTAGGCTGGGGTCTCCATCGGCTTCGGCCTCCGCCACCATCTCCGAGCTCTGAGGAATTCATCGGGCATCATCACTACACTCTTCTACCTCTCTTATCTCTGAATGTCTCGCTATGTTACACAGTATAATGGGCTACTCGGTCATGATGGCTGATTTCTACTCTACGAATCTCATACTCAGAACTCTCTTCATTGCTATCGTGACTCTGCACACTCATTTCGTATGTCAAAAGTCTCTTAGCTCTGTCGACGTATACGACCACTCTCGCAAGACTTACGTATCCAAAGTCATTGACGCAGAACTGTATAATATTTAGTATACTGTATGACAGCTCGTGTACTCTCTCTATGACCAGATACTTACTTCTAACGACTCTGTAACTTCCTCTCTCTTATGATTCACGATCACAAGTATGGTTTGTGGCTGGCATCGGTCGATGAAGAATTCCATCTCTATCTCTCGCACTTTTAACTAAGATATGTCGATCATAGTGGTTTCCTATATTCTCTTACTGTATATTCTTGAGGACGCTCTATTCGCTCCTATAGTATTACTCGCAATTAATATTGCAGATGGATGTATCGCTTGTGGTGTTATCCATGGACTTATACCATCTACTGAGTATCGTATACTATGTTGTTGTAATCAGAGATCCCTACTGAGTTTCCAGACTTCTGGGGTAATCATCAGCCTCGGCTAAAGACTAGCTAAGCCTCATCGAGACTCGCTCTCTCTCTCTCTATATTACCTCCGTTTTGTATTTAAACTGAATGAATAGTGTACAGAGACGAAATTTGCTATAATTGTGGTCACAGTATATTTTCATAGATAGATCGCGAGGTAGGGTGCTCTCTCAGATCTCATTATCATGCACAGGCGAGCGATTATATGTTTTATCTACGATAACATAACGTTAATATCATTCACAATTCTTTATGGAGCACAATCACACGCCTTCTATCGCCTTATGACCTTGACGTGCATATCTGTATTTAGAATTCTAGCATAGTGATTTTTTTTATTTTATATATGAGTTGTAGAGATCGAATTCAAGGTTTGTAAGGTATAGCATATAGCTGCATATTAGTACATCAGCTGAGAACAGATAGGTAGACTCTTTGAGAGAGACTATTACGGTATAGTGGGTCGATTTGTCTACAGGCCTCAATCCCTTTCACGCGAGTGTGGTCTACGCTTGCGGGTCTGAGATAATTTTACTGTAAGTCTGTGTTATTGAGCAGTTTATGGCGACATAGTATGAATATTAAATGGGAGGGTCGGGTCATCCAGAGAATGCACGGACTCATCTTCTAGCTAACATGGTAGGTTGTATGTCTTTAGGGCTGTGTCTGATCTACTTTCTATACATTTATCATCCTATCTATGCACGAACGATAAAATCTCTCTACCATTCGCCTATTTCGAGCCAGTTGTCGAATTCGAGTTTGGTGAATTGTATAGTGTGTCACCCTACTTTACTATCTCACGCTATCGTTCTTGGTTTTGATGGGGTAGTCGATTACTTTATCGGAGTGGATGTGTTCTAGTTTAAAATGGTGGATGGTTAACGTGGAGGGCGACTTACTTAATTTTGTCTCACGCTAGAATTATGTAATCACACTCTCTATTCTTGTAGAGCAGCACGTGCGTTAAGTTTAGATATGTATACAGCCGTGACTCTGTTCGCCTCATTAATGACTCTCTTACTATAGCACTCTTATACACTGTTACAACGATATACTGACACGCACCTCAATGATACGAACTGCTATGGGACTATCCAATCTTAACCACTAGAAAACTTTGTAGATGCTACAGGCAGAGAACTCCGATTATTAATGTAAGTGGTCTATGTTGGTACATGACTGTTACATGTATAATCAGTAACAAGCATACTCAATATCATAGAACTGACTGGGCTGAGAGAAGATGTATCTCCTGTTAATTTCTCGGAGGGCTATCGAATAGTTACACGAAGTGAAACACAGCAGGGAATGCACCTCCCCTACTCTAAGTTTATATACTTGATGAGTGCGAGGTACATTTACAAAATACTGACACTAGGTACACTGGATGGAGGCTCCATTAGCTATCTGCTGTGTAGAATCTAGAAGCACGTATTGGAGAAATTGAGAATTCCGGAGGGTCTCTGGTTATCGCAGTGTACATATACATAGACTAGGACTCTCCAGTTTCTTACCTTTTTGATACGCCCCTCTCCTCAGCTCGACCGCTTAACGTTCTTAGAGTAAGGGCCATAGTGTTTAGTGAGGATGATAGCGTGTATTTTAATCCCTATATGATAATTTTCTTCTTTTTGTTCTAAACATCTCGTTTCTCACCTTATATAGGTACACCAATATTAACCTTTGGTCTCACTCGATCTTTCATGGGTTTATATCGATTTATAAATTCGGTCAATTCTTGCGCTATGTAAGACGATATAATGAGGGAGACGTCGTTTGTCAGATGTAAACTCGATAGTACACCAGATGATAGCAGGTAGACATGTTTCACTGAATATGTGATGATACTAATGCACCCGCTACGTCTGAGAATTATAAGTGATACTCGCTACACAGCTCCAACAAACTTATTGAGTAGATTTGATAGCTAAATTTTGGACTTGTTCTAGCAGCTATTATGTGTTTATACGCACGAGAACTTCAATTCTCAATGGTAATTATTTTCTATCATGATCCTGGAGAATAGGACATCGTGATAATAGATACGACGAGAGCCGCAATTTGGCTCTATCATTGAGTCAAAGATATGAGTGCGCTCAGAAGAACATAGTTAGTAGAGAGACTGACAGGCGCTCCGAGTCATTTGGGATATCGAGTGGATTAAGAGCCGTACTGGCCCTTTCTAGAATGTGGCATGGTGAGACAACGCACTCAATTTAATTGAAATCCAGGGCTCACGCGCAATACAACGTAGGTGAGTATAAGTAAGTGAGGACCTCTATCAGCGACACACTATCATGACTGACAACTGGATGGTTCGGAGTAGGCAAATACAGATAGACAAAAAGTTCCAGGGCTCCACTTCACTACGCATCACCTTGGCCGAGTACTCTGGACGACTCGTATTCGCTCAAGGAATAACACTGATACGATATCAGTCGTAGAGTGACGCTCGATTAGAGAGGAGAGACACCCCGCTTAAATGGAGGGATCGCACGCGTTCTGTGGAGCCCAGAGGCCTCGCCTATGTCCATTATTTGCGTACCTCGGCGGCGTTTATAGAGGGTTATGTCTATTGGTATTATCTAGGTCAACGACCGTCCTTATCTCACTTGCCAAGTTTCAAATCCGTATGCTCGTTCCGTGAATGGTGGTAGAGGATTCTATGAGCAAGGTATTGTGTGAGGCTTATGATAGGATAAAGATTAATTCTCCGCCTAGTAGACTCTATTCCGATGCATCGATAAGAACGTACTTGTGGCGATCTGAATAGAATGTGAAATGATCAATTCCTAGATTTGATCTAAGAAAACTGAGAGTTGATGAAAGAGTTTCAAATAAGATCTTAGTATATAGATAACAAAGTTTGTAGCAGCTTAAATTCATATAAGGGCGATAGTTAGTACTTAGAGTAACTCACGACGCACTGTAGACTTTACCTTTTTCTCGGTAAATAGGTTTAGCGTATATCATTCTGTTTTATAGTACGATGCTTTCCAACACAGAGGGAATATCGTCTTCTACTTATCAGTATTTAGAGTCCATATATATGATCGATATATATAGTCTGAACGATGGTCTTCTGGGTACAGCACTAGAATCAGGACTACTCTACTCTTGTCCTATATTAAAGCATCGGCGAGTGTAGGGAAGCCCATTCTCCAGTGGAGGCATACCTATTGCTTAAACGCCATTCTTTATTTTCCCTGGTCTGCCCCCGCCTGTCACTAAAAGATATACATACTACTCAGGGCTACGAAGTAATCTCATTTCGGTAATTGCCTGGTGCAGGACCATTCGGCCCATCCATCTTCGAGCACCCTGACTCCTCCAAACTCGCTTATATATCCCTATGGCATACAGGATCGCAAATGGACCATTCTATTAGAGAGATAAGGAGAGAGTGAAGTAAAGGAAGGAAGAAATGTCAGATATCGGGGTTTCTAGTAGTTTGTGTTTGGTATGATCTTCTTATGTAGGAACTCGACACCTTTATTGTGTGGACTGTCACGATTCGGCAGCAGGCGATATAGCGCGCTACTATGTATCATCGGTTCCATATTGTGAGTAATATATCATCTCAGCTATATTTGATACACACTATACCTCACGATCTCGAATTCCATCCT
>JABUQX010032832.1:45000-50000 GCA_015478945.1 Trachelipus rathkii
AATAATAATAATAATAATGATAATGATAATGATAATGATAATGATAATGATAATGATAATGATAATGATAATAATAATAATAATTAAAATTAATAATAATTATTAATGATAATAATACTAATAACAATGATATGATAATGATAATGAATAATGATAATGATAATGATAATGATAATAATAATAATAATAATAATAATAATAATAATAATAATAATAATAATAATAATAATAATAATAATAATAATAATAATAATAATAATAATAACAATTTGCTATAATAATAATAATAATAATAATAATAATAATAATAATAATAATAATAATAATAATAATAATAATAATAATAATAATAATAATAATAATAATAATGATAATAATAATAATAATAAGAAATAATAATAATAATAATAATAAATATTAATATTATTATTATTATTTATTATTATTATTATTATTATTATTATTATTATTATATTATATTATTATTATTATTATTATTATTATTATTATTATTATTATTATTATTATTATTATTATTATTATTATTATTATTATTATTATTATTATTATTATTATTATTATTATTATATTATTATTATTATTATTATTATTATTATTATTATTATTAATTCCGTCATCCGGTTTTTCAATACGTGACTTGCATCTCTGCCCTCGAGGGAAGCATGATTTATCTCGGAAAGCAAAATTCGCTTAGAATAGAAATAATTATGAAAAAAAAAAATTAAGAACAAAGCTTAATTATTTCCAATCAATCTGTCTGTGTCTGCTTGGAGTAGTGCTTGTTTCAACTCTCTCATTATCTACCTGTTTTTCTAGTTCTATGCAAGCACTCACATACCCACGCACATACATTCACTCATATATATATATATATATATAATATATATATATATATAGAGAAAAGAAAGTCTATGTATATATATATATATTATATATATATAATCTACTAATATATATATATATATAATATATATTAAAATCTAATTCTCTTATGCACGAGAAATACACTTTGCATAAAAAACCACAAGGAAAAAAAAAAAGGGTTACCAAGCACTTTCGTGTATTATTCTACACATTTTCAAGGTGTAACAGAGAAATTCTTGCACGAAAGTGCTTGGTGGACACCTTTTTTCATATATATATAAAATATATAATATCATATATATATATATATATATATATATATATATATATATATATATATATATATAAATATATATATATATTATATATATATACTTATATATAATAATATATTGAGGGAGATAGAGAGGAAGCAAAGGCTGTTGCTTCTTTCAATTTAGGGGCCATTATGCCCCTGTAAATAGCGTTTAAAAGTGACAACCCTAGGAGGAAACATGCAGCTCATTCGAAGTTTAATAGTAGTATAGGGACGAGGGGAGTAACCAAAATGCCTTGGTCCACACGCAATCTGCTCGAGAAATGTCAAAAATAATTTACTTGAAATAAAAAAACGTTTGGTGTTTTTGCACCGGGAATTAAGTCCTTAGTGATTGACTCCAGAACTAGATGTACACTTCCTTTGATGCAAAACTCTAAACTTAACACGAATGTTTCTGAAACTAACTTTCCAAAGCTTATTCAAACTTCTAAATTTCTCCTCTCTCTCTCTCTCTCTCTCTCTCTCTCTTCTCTCTCTCTCTCTCTCTCTCTCTCTCTCCTCTCTCTCTTCTCTCTCTCTCTCTCGCTCTCTCTTCTCTGTCTCTCTCTCTCTCTCTAGATATATATATTATAATATATATATATATATAATATTAATATATATATATATATTATATATATATATATATTATATATATATATATATATATAATATATTATATAAATATATATAATATAGGTCCTATTCTGTTTACGACTTCTTCAGTTTTGAATTCTTATTTTCCTTTTTCTTTTTTTTAATATATTGCTAACTATATGATACTAACAATGAATTTCAGTGTAACGGACATGATTCAAAAAGTTCGAAAATATTTTAAATAATTTTTTAAAAAATCACATTTATGTTAAATATTTTTCAAAAATAAACATATCTCGAAAAAGTACAACACATACAGAAAAACCAATTACATATGTGGAATCAGCGTATAAAGGTTATTACAAAAAAAAAAAAAAAAAAAAAAAAAAAAAAAAAAAAAAAAAAAAAATATATATAAATATTAGGGGCTCGAGCCGACGGGGGACAGAGGGGGGGACGTTTTCCATACCCCGTAGGGGAGGGGCGGAGGAACCCCCGCGACACCCAAATACCAAAGAGCGGGGGTTCCGGAGACCCTCCCCGGAGGGGGGGAAAGAGTCTACCCGTCGTCCACCGGAAGGCCGAGAGACCCCGACTCCTGCATCTTTGCGTTTACCGCTTGGGTATTCCTTTATTTTGGAAAACCCTCACAAAAGTAAAGACAAAATATTAATCTAAAAAATTACTTTTTAAAAAATTATTTAAAATATTTCGAACTTTTGAATCATGTCCGTTACCACTTAAATTGATTGTTAGGATCATATACTAGAAATATATTAAAAAAAAAAAAAAAAAAAAAATTAAAACTGACGGAGTCGTAAAACGGAAAAGGTCCTATATATTTTTGAATCATGTCCGTTACCATTTAAATTGATTGTTAGGATCATATACTAGAAATATATTTAAAAAAAAACAAAAAAAAATTCAAAACTGACGGAGTCGTAAAACAGAAAAGGTCCCTTTTTATATATAAATATATATATATATAATATATATATATATATATATATATATATATATATATATATATATATATATATATATATATTATATATATATTATATATATATATATATATATATATATATATATATATATATATATATATAATAACCTCTGATTTGTATTTCCAAATGCTGTTGAGAAGTTTCATGCGAAGACCAAGTGGCTTAGGAATTAATTCAGCTGCAACATCTGGTGTAATATTTATTAATGCTCAAATAATTTTATTTTATCATTCACAAGTTTGTTATAAAAATCCTAATATTTAGGATTTAAAATTTGAATTGAAAGTTTAAAAATAATAATAAAAAAAAAAATTCAAATAACTCAATGTCACATTAATGGACAACTAAGCTGTTACATTTCCACAACAAAGCGTATCCTTTTCTTGCCAAGAAAAGAAAAAGAAAGAAAAAGGCAATTTTTCTTTTAAAATCTTTCAAACAGTCAGCCAAGCAATGATCATACCTTCCTGTCGTCGGTTTACTCTTTTTTTCTTCTTTTTTGTTTGTGTTTTTGGGTCTTCATATCTTCTCTGCCCAATCGTTGCTTATTAACAATGTAAATAATAGTCTTTTTCTGCTCTTTAGACTTCAAATCTGAAATGACAAGAAACGAAAATTATATATATATATTAATATATATTATATATATATATATATATATATATATATATAATATATATATATATATATATAATATATATATATATATATATATATATATATATATATATATATATATATAATATATATTATATATATATATATTATATATATATATATAATATATATATATATATATATATATATATATATATATATATATAATATATATATAATATATCTATTTATATATATAATATATATATAATATATATATATAATATTATATATATAATATTATATATTTTATATATATATATATATACATATATACTATATATATATATATATATATATATATATATATATATATATATAAATATCCACTGGTCCTCTGTTGCGTAAAAGCAACAGAGACACTGAATTTCACCAGAGTTGCGAAGAAATGGAAAACCAAGGTCAAATTACAGGCCATCATCCTGTTCCGATGCACTGTGCTTGAAGGTGCCTAAACCAACTGAATTTTTGAAAATGAATAATATGAGTGTGTTCCAGACTTTATCAGTGAAGTAAGTATGAGATTGAACCTAGAATCAAAGGGTGAGACTGTATAGTAGGAAATGTCATAAATATACGATACTTGTTCCAACAATGAAAAATCTCCAAAATATGGTACAGTACGAGTAGAACAAGGTGCGAGATCGACAGCTAAAATGACAGCCGGAAGCTGCAACCGGATACTGCACATGAAATATTTGTAACATTTTGCAAACATCTGGTTTTTACATTTGATGTGTCAAAGTATTAGTTTCTAAGGTTGGTGAGACCGTTTTTGAGGTCTGGAAGACCGTTTTCGGAATTTCTAACTTAAACTTAGGGGATTATAGTTATCGTATTCCCCTCAAACTTGTTACCCCTATCACTGGTGGTGTCACCTCGTCGATGACGAGGTTTCATGACCCTGCACCCCACCGGAGGGGGTGCAGGGCCCCTAAAGTTTGGTTTGACTGTAGGTAGGAAGAAAATAAGCAGCTGGCAGTTGGAGAAGAAATCAGAGTCGAAGAAGGAGTCAGAGACGGAATCGGCTCATGAGATGGAGCACTGAGCCGGAGTCGGAATCAGAGCCGGAGCCGGACCCGGTGCCAAAGTTGAATCTTATATATGCTTTTGAACCCGTAGAAATCGATTTTGAGGGTTTCAGGACCTTCTGGGGTGTCTGGGCACCCCGGGAGACGGTCCCAGAAGAAAAAAATAGAAAATAAGGGAAACGTACAGAGTGCTTAACAGAGGAAGATGGAGAGAGGAAGATGGAAGATGGAAGATTCCAGAATGAATCAGAAGGAGTCGGAAACTGAGAAGGCTCATGAGGCGGATCATTGAGCCGGAACCTAATCTTGATAAACATATAGGTGGACAAGTGAGGTGTTTTCCTATATGTTTACGAACTAGTAGATATTGATTCTGATAATTTCAGGTTCCTACGGGGAATCTGAGCACCCCCTGGAGGGGGTCCCTGAAGAAAAAAGAAGAAAGAAAAAGAAAATATGAGAAAAGCACAGAGTGCTTAACAGGCGAAGATTAAGGAAAGATGAAGAATGATTCCAGAGGAATCA
>JABUQX010032833.1:0-32574 GCA_015478945.1 Trachelipus rathkii
CAGTGCATAATAGGAGTGAATGGCAGAGTTTTGTTAGGGGTATAGTTTGGCTGGGGAGCCTAGCCCCAGGCGATGAACCCCGTTGACAGATACCACAGTGAGGAATTGCAGACAGTCTCATGAAGCCCTAGGTGGTGGTTTTTTTTTTTTTTTACTGCGACGGGTTCTCAAAGGGGGGTAAGGGGGGGCTTCTTTTCGACTTGTCATGTTCTTCTACTACTTTTCTGTTTCCGGTGCATGTGACGCACCTCACCCCTAATCTGGGAAAATGAGGTGGATGATAATGATGATGAGATAAAGAGTTGTTAAAATTTTCAATGGAAAGGAAAGAAAAGGTATTGGTACGCATGTAGTAAATATACTTATGGAATTTGAATTTGAGGTAAAAGAAATTAAAGTATCTTTATTGGCCATATTGATATAGTAAAGCTCTGGGTCCTGATGGAGAATATATGTTAAATTACGAAAAAATAGCAGCATTGCAAAGACCCTATATTTGATTTTTAAACGATCTATAACATTTGGTGAGGTACCAGAGAACTGGAGAACAGCATATGTTGTGCCTATTTATAAGAATGGTAGTAAGGAAGATTGGGGAAATTATAGGCCAGTTAGGTTAACATTTCTGGATGGAAAAGTTGCTGAAAGGTCATATGGAGAAATATTTGAATGATAAGATATTGTACGACTCCCAGCATAGTTTTATCATGCCCGATAAACCTTTTAGAATTTATGGAATACATTACTGACTGCATAGACCGAGGAGATTCAATTGATATTATATATTTAGACTTTAGCAAAGTCTTTAAAAGGTTCTCCACATAAGGCTGATGCAAAAGTTATCGCAATGTGGTATAGATGGAGTGATACATAGTTGGATTTAAGGGAGGTTGTGGAAAAGAAGGCTAGTATACACTGTCTTCTATTCCACAACCGCTAAATGGCAACAAGTCATCATGAGAAATAGTGAAATTGGTGTCCCAAAGAGTTCAGTTATGAGGCCACTATTGTTCCGCATATATGTGAATAATTTAGAACAGGGACTTAAATGTAACGTTTTTAAGTTTGCAGATGATAAAGTGAGGAATAATGGTAATAGGTAAGGAATAATGATTGATATATAAAAATTCAAATGATCTTGATAAACTTCCATTGGTGGGCAGATAAGTGGCAAATGAATTTTAATAGTAATAAGTGTAAGTTCTTCGAAAAAGATTCCGGTGTGATTATTATAAGCAGTAATCTGAAAGTGGCGAATCAGTGTTTGGAAGCAGGGACTAAAACTAATAAGTTGCTACGTATAATAAATCTCGATGTCGTTTACGAGAGCAAGGAAGGTATAAGTAAGCTGTATAATAGCTATGTTAGACTAGTATTATAGTAGTGTCCACAAGTTTGGGTCCCTTATTTAAGAAAACACACATATATATATGCTGGAGAGAGTGCAACGTAGAGCAACAAGGATGATTTCTGGGTTTGAGAGCAAGAACTATGAGGAGAGGCTGAAGGAGTTAGGAATGTTTTCTGTAGAAAGGCGATTTTTTAGACGACATGATACAGGCCTACAAAATATTTACATGTATTGATAATACTGAGACCATTAAATTATTCATAGTAGACCAGGGGATACAATAAGAAAATTAAGGGCGGCATATAATCTTGATGTAAGACAACATTCATTCAGTAATAGGGTTGTTAATTTTTGGAATGGTTTGCCACAGGAGGTTGTTGAGGGACTCACTTGCAACATTTAAGAAAGGATTGGATAGGTGCATGAATGGTTTGGGCATCATATATTATATTTTGACTAAGCCAAATTGGCGAGTTAGTTATTAAGGTAAAACAGCATATTGTAACTATGACAAACTTATTAAAGCTTTTAGTTTGATTAGCATGTACCTTAGCTATAGATTTTTCTTTTGGTAGTACCCTAGTAAGTTTATACCATGTAAGGTGCTGTGTGGGTTTTGCATGAGCATGTTGTTACTATAGTTGACTGGGACAGTCTCGATAGGCCCATACTGCTTTTTACTTTTCTTTATACTTTTAATAGTTTTTTTTAATGAGTGCGCTATTGTTCTTCACGAGAATATGTTGTTACCGGTGTTAATGTATGGGAGCGAAACTATGGTATGGAATAAGAGGTACAGATGGATTCAGATGGATTATCTTAGAGGCGTGTTAGGTGGGAGAAAATTGATAAAATGAGGAATGAGCGTGTTAGGAATCAGTGTGGTGTGAAGAAAGGCATGAATGAGAGTGTATTAAGAATGGTTTGGTCATGTGAAAAGGATGAATGATAGTCGGTTGGTTAAGCAGTTGTATAGAGGTGTGTGTGTGTTGGTAATCGAACGGGTGGGAGGCCTAAGAAAAAGTAGATTGAGTCAGTAACAGAATGTCTGAAGAAGAGTAATGTGAATTTAGCAGAAGCAAGTAGGATGGTGAACAATAGTAGTAAATGGTGGTTTTCCCAGGGTGTATGGTTTTGGGCCTGACCCAGGGGATGAACCTGACATTGACGAGATATCACAGAGGGGGGGGGGTTCTGTCGCAGTGTTGTGAAGCTCTATGGTGTTATTTTTGGATACGACGGGCTCCCACTCAAGGGTATTGTTGGGGGGGGGGCTTTCCTTTCGACTTACTGTATATTCTTCTACTTAACTATTTTATTTCCGGTGTATGTTACGCACGCCACCCGCAATCTGTGTGGAAAGTATTGGGAATGTTAAGAAAGTAAGAAAGTAAACGAGGAAAGTAGTAGATTATAGGAGAAAAGAGGAAAAATATGATCTATCGAAACAGTTATAAAGTGGATTTGTAGTAGTAATAAAGTTTTACTATGAAATAAAGAGATTCGAACTTAGTGCTCGGAGTCCTATTCGGATAATTTTTAAAAAGATTCGGAGCTCTTTATTTTTAAATTATGAAACCGGCAGAAAAATTTACCGGCTTCACAGCCCTGGTCATAAACGTAGCTAAACCTAGGGCACAAGTATCAATATTTGATATTTTAGCTGTAGGTTAACTTAACTGGTATCCATTTTAGAATTTTTTCTATGAGATGAGAAGAATTACAATAAATATTGACAACTATTAGCTTTGTTTTTTCACACATAAGGTTCGTAAATCATGTCGATATCAATTGTGCAGTCTTTCCGATTAGAACTATTTTTAACTGCAAATACTTAGATCCCCTTATAGTTGGTCAATAATGGTAATCCCAAATTTTTTTTTTTATCTGTAAACTCGCATATGTCAAAATGGAGGTTCCCATTAATTAAACTAGACGAGATGTGACCGTAAAAACCGTAAGGTTTTGATGTTGCTGGAGTCTGAAAAGCGTAATAAAATGAGCTTACTACCATCATCTTCGTGGTCATCATCTGTCCCTTGCTTCCCTTTAACTGTGGGCGGTAGGGTGCTCAAACATACCGGGAACTAGAGGACAGGAGGATTTGAAAAAGGCAAAGTGGTATAAATAAGAAGTAAGGGACCCAAACCCCAGGTGCACCACTTTATGGAAACTGTGCTTGAGGAAGAGTGATTGAAAAATATAAATAATTCGAAAAATGAGGGAAATTTGAGTTCCTGTACAGGACCCACCACGGCTCATGTGAGGCGGCCATAATTGGGCTGGTGAATGAAGAAGACTTAAACAATACTATGTGATATCGCCATACTTAATGTTTTTTATATTTTAAAATTTCAAAATGTCAGAATTAATGATTTCATGTGTAAAATGAATAACTATTGATTATTTGTTAATTATATGTTTTATGACCTTTCGACAGCAAAGGTCAAATAAGAAAGTTAATCGCTCAATAAGCTATTTAAAGTGTACCAAGGTTATAATTGCAGCAGATTTACAGATGTATTTTTAAATAAAAGATTATAAAATCATAATCTTTTTTGATAAATTATTCCTTAAGATAAATTCGAATATTTACTTTAATTTTTCTTACAAATGAGAAGTCTAAAAATATTTTTGAACCTTTAAATAATAATTTACTTTTCGGTTACACATCTTTAGTAATTTTTAATATTTGCATTATTTATTTTTTTTTTAACGTTATTACTTATTTCATTTTTAATTTCCTTTTTAGAGTTTAACTGAAGAACAGCGTGAAAGGATAGCAAAGAAAAGACTTGAGGCTTTAGAAAGGAGACGAAAACGGATGCAAGAACAGGAAACGGAAAAAGAAATTTCCATATCAGAGAGTACTCAAAACAGTATTAGTTTTCCTATTGATGATGCTACTAGGAGTTTGGCTAGCAAGGAGTCTTCCTTGGAAGAAAAAGAAGATAAGATGGAAGATATTGGTGTCGTAAACAGTACTGATAAGATTGATGATATTAGCGTCGAAAACAGTTCTGATAAGATGGAAGATATTGGTGTCGAAAACAATACTGATAAGGTTGATGATGATATCGAAAACAGTACTGATAAAATGGAAGATAATAGTGTTGAAAACAATGCTGATAAGATGGAAGATATTGGTGTCGAAGACAGTACTGAAAACACACCTTTAAAGGAACACAATACATTGGTTTCTGCGAAGTCAACTCAGAAAGATGATAATGGTGATGTTTCCGAATCTAAAAAAGTTAACTCGGATGAAGAATCTAATGACGTTGAAATGGTTACAGAAGACGATTTATCAGGTCTTATTAATTAAACAAAATAATTGATATTTTAAAAAAATGTTTTATTAATATTAAAAACTGGGATGAGAAAATTTATTAATATTGCAATCAAATTGAACTTAGTGTTATTAAATAATTTAGAATTTAAAGGAATCATTTCTATGCATTTTTAATAAATTTTTATTTATTTTATTTATTAGACTTTTAATAAACAGGGCACCATCTTATCACAAAGTCTTTAATCTCTTTATACAACAATGTATACATTCTTAATAACTTAGTTTTCAAAGCTGTAAAGAAGACCTAACCAAAAATTTATCAAACTAGACCAAAAAACTCAAAATATAACAAAAGGAGTCGCCCATTTCTCTGAATGAATGATTAAGTTTCTATTTATTGAGAAGATATTTCGAATGATTTCTCTCTTCTCTTATAATCTCTGGTTTCTCCTAATATCGACAACAATCAAGGGAATTTTCCCTTCATTTCGATATTAGAGTAAATTTATAGAATTGAAGGTTAAATTTTTTATTTGTATAGATAGCTTAAAACGTTCAAGAATGGGAATTAACAGCAACTGCAAAAAAGAATATTTGGAAAGTAGTTTATAACGTGATACTGTGTTCAGCTAGGTTGATATTTAGTTTGCTTCCTTAAGAATATTTCCGAAACATATCTTTTGTTAATCTGCCTATAATATTGTGATGTTTAATAGAAATAACCGGGTTAGTAAAGAATATTGCTAAAGAATGTACTTGAAGATGAAATTTAAAAAAAAGAAAAAAATTGTTTAGGGAACTACAGTAAGTGTGAGTGAATAGTGTTGTTTTCGGGAAAATAATATTTATGGCAACCAGTTGATGATAAGAAAGCTTGACAAATTCTCTCTGAAAATATATTCTATTCTTTAGAAACTGAAGACCATGAGTAGTTTCGAATGCATTTTCATACGTCTTATGGAAAATAAGGTATAGCAATTTGTATCCTTTTAAGATTGTGTGAACACTACACAGTTTTTAGATTGTATGACACGTAAATTTTCTGACCACCGATGATGATTGTAACTGGTGGTGGTATTCGAAGAAAAAGAAAAATTCCTACTTTGACTACCATTCAATAGCTCTGGTTACAATAATGAAACAATCGTTTAAAGAAAAATAGTTCATTTTATCTATCTTAAATCATTGAAACCGGGGACTCCTTATTGTTACCAAATTTTCAGGAGCTGCTGTATATCATCGTTCAATATGTTAAGAGAAAACAAAATCTGATGAAATTTAAAGTGCTTCTGTATTTGTACTGTATACTAGTGATGTATGTCACATTCGCATCCTCAATTAGCGTTTTTGAAGAATCGGCACCTATTAAATGTGGATATTTAAAATAAGACTAACAAATTTTTTTATTTTTTAAATGAAAGTGAATAACTTATTCTTATAGAGCTTTTTTTGTGTTGATTTCAAATGCGTTAATAGTATTTTATTTTCTTTTTTTTTTTTTATATCATATAGTTTTTAGTGCTTAAGAGATATTTTGTCGGAACGAAAAACGTATTATGGGTAATATAATAATCCTTTACATGTACTGCACCCAAAAAATCTGTTTTAATTTTATGTTGCAGTTGGCTCGAGTTAGATCCATCGGTGGTCAACTAGCATTTTTGTCTTCCATTTTCCTCGGTAGCTTGTTTCCATGGTTGATATTTGCTGGTCAAAGCGCTTTCCTATTTTAGTCCAACAAATATAACTTCTTTTAATTTATCGTTACATCATATTAAGAAACGATGCCTTTCGAAAATTGGAACCTGCGATCCAATGCTTTAGCAAAATTCTTCATCAAGCAGAGCTTTGTGTGGTTAGCATACTTCAGTGCCCGCAGCCTGATTTAATACATTCTTTTCTCCCACAGTAAGTGCATCTCTCTTTGGCCACTGTTTTTCTATGTAATGATTTTTCTCGTCCTGCCTATTCCACTCGCACAAAAAGAGAACTTAGTTCACCCAACTTGAAATCCAAGTAAGAGTCCTATCACATTTAGATTTCTACAAACATATATGAATATTTTTATCATTATGAATCCTGCTAAATAAAAATTTCATATTTTCATATGACTTCTTCATGTCAACAGCATAAGCGTTAGGGATTGGTGGATCCTTATTTTCAGAATGAAGTGGGACTGCTTTCAAATTAAGTCTATGAAAAAACTCCTTTGATCAGGATTGTGCATGTCCCAAAGCTTCCAGTAGAGTCCACATCATTGTAGTAAACAAGTTCCTCATACTAGGAGAAAAAAATATTAAAATTCCGAGTGCCTGTCACGGACAACACTTACTTTATTTAGTATTCGCTTGAAGTTTCTTAAATTAATGTAGATCACGATAGAGATCATTTATTTCTGGTTGATTAATTAAATGAAGCTCAGTATATGTATTTTCTAAAAAAAAAAAAAAAAAATTCATCCCGTGATGCCTGAGCAAGGTTCCACGTTCAACATTGTCATAAATCTTCATCCTCGTTTAACATCCACGCTTCTGGTGGTAAAAGCTCGTTCTGGATTGTGGGATTTTTTTTTTCATTATTATTATTAACAGAGAATATCTAATCATTTAAAATTGCGTCTAGCGTCTAATCTTAGCTGCTATTCCTAATAATCAAAATAACGGTCTGTGAAGTGATCTTTCGTTTCTCTCCTAACCATTAAGATTGCAAATGGCATCTGACGTGATCTATTCAGTCGACCAGTCAATAGCGTAACAAATGAATTACAACAGATATAAGGTGACCATGATTTGTCCTGGTCATCTATTTTACATCCAAAACAGCTCATGCGAATTTTTTCTCAATGAATCTAGTTATATATTTCTTTTTTGTGACTTTAAATTTGACCTCACCACAGACAAAGCAGAAAGAGTTTAGATGATTGATGCAGCTGCGAGGCATTGTCTGTATGTAATTGCTAACATTACACATGAATAAACAATTTATAAACACACGCTATATAATGCTTGTACACAAAAAACACTGTAGCTTTACAGTGAGTATTAAAGCGAAAACATACACTAAAACTAGTTGCATCACTGAACCTTACTCACATGAAAACCTTTTTTTAAGCCCTGGCTTATTTATCATGCTCAAAAGTTTGCTAACTTACATGTTACATTTCTCAAGAGAATGTTAGCTGTGGATAGTGTAAGCCGCAAGTCTCAAACCTCAAACACTCTAAGTGTTCTGAATCTGTTGGCAGCATAAAAGGGAACCCAATAAATCTCCCATCTTAATTCAAATTGTACAGTCTCCCAAAATAACCTACCTGATGACTCATTAACAGTCTCCAGCATCCGACTTTCGTAACCCAACTGATCCCAATATCGCAACTCTAACACCCTCTCAAAAATATGACACTTTTTCAGTAACACCTTCCTCTCCGGTTTCCATGGAAACAGCCCAATATTCTTCACACTTTTCTGAATCTGCTTGTTTGTTTTTTTTTTTTTTTTACAGTTATCACCATCAATCGCCTTCAAGCAAAAAGCCCTATCTAAGGAGGGGTGTTAAAAATCAACAAACCTCAACTAACGTTCAAATTACGCAGATTGAGCACACTTTTCTGAATCAGCTTGCTTGGCAGATACTGATATCGCTCCCATTCCCAAGCATGAGCACCCTGGTTGCTCTTCCAACGATCAACCAAGTCCACATAATAACATGGAGTTGGTTGAACTCAACTTACTTCGCACTCATGTTGAAGTTCCTCCACCACATACTACAGAAAACTCCCCCTCAAAAACAAAAACGGTCGTACAACCAAAATCTTTGCTGTACAGACTATTCCTACCACCAAGTTTTATTGCTCTCCCTCGTCGTGGGGACCCAATGTCCCCACTTCTCCTTCTTCTAATCTTCCGTGATCCACCTCCTAGGGATTATTATCCCTACATTGGCTAGAGACACAATTGTGTCAAAAAGATTTACCTCCCTAGATATTCATATAACATAGGCAAGTGGCCACCATTCAATGGAATTGTCGTGGCTATTACCCTAATTTTGAAGAACTTGTTGAGCAAATTAACATATGTACACCGAAGTGCATATGTTTGCAGGAACTTCAACTATGTTATCGCTACTTCTTTCAACCGTCGGAATACAAATCGCCGCTAATTCTATAGAAAGATGACAATGATAGAGGAAGCGCAGGGAATTCTTATTCATAAGTCTATCTCACTTATTCTCCGGTCCCTCTTCGAACTAGACTTCATGCAGTGGCAGCACTTATCTATTTGTCTATTGATCTCACTGTCTGTTCGATCTACTTGACTCCCAGTAGTGAGTAAACTAAGGCCGACATAGCCGACCCTTTTAAGCAGTTCTCCACCCGGTTGTTATGCTGGGAGATTCTCTTGACCTCACTCCTGGACGAGACTCTAACACATCGTTCAAATTCAAAACTTGTTGGGATGAACTCCCTCTTTTTCTTTCCTTCGACGCCTTTAACACTAGACTCTCTACATATGAACGTGTTTAGATACCACTCTTCCCCTTAGAGTTGAGATGATATTTCCCTTTTTGCTCCCATTCTTATGGATCGTGCTTCACCTGGTCCTGCCTGACATTTATATACAGATCAATTCGCTAATAGCTACTCTTAAAACAGGACTCTTAAGCCCCCGAGCCCAATGTTAAAAACCCATCTGGTGTTATGACCGAGCGGAGTGGGCTCTTTTCATCAGGTTACAGCTATCTTACTTTCCTTCAATGGTTGCTTCCGGGACTGTGGTTAATGATGCCAACCTCTCTCCAGCAAAAGCCACACGCAGCAGTTAGTCCAGTTGACCTTCCGCAAGCGTAGGCGTTCGGCAACTTCAGTAATGTCCAAGAGTGTTCGCCAAGCCAACGAAGTTAGTTAGAAACTTCATAGAAATATAATTCAATTCAGGACCCCTCAAACATGATTATCTTTAAAGACCAGGCGATCTCGTCAAATAAATTCTCAATCACCAAACATCAAACAAATACTTCTGAACTATACTGATTTGTCAACTCCACAACTGTGTGATGGTCGGTGGGCTAGAAAATCTATTTGTGGATCTTATTGTTAACTGTCCATCTTTTCTACTTCCAGTTACATGGGCATGATATAGCCAATACGATTCTGAGCTCTTGAAAGCAATCACAGATGCATTAGGTTACTAGTTTCAGAAAGCCACTATAGCCTTTCATTTTCCTTGAAGCCTCAAAATTGAGAATTAACACTGTAATGGCTGTGACTTTCAAGTATAATTAAGCCAAACGAATATCATTCTCAAGAAAATGGCTGTCTTTTTTTTTTATTTTTCGCTTGCTGCGTGAAACCGGGCGAACAGCAAAGACGGTGGCCCAGACATGATTTCTCGGACATAATGCTGCGTCATATTCACCCTTCTCTTCTTCTCTGCACCAGTCCATTTTTGTTTGGGATCTGTATAACAGAATTTGATCAACTTCTTTCCATCATTGACTGCCAACTTGTGGTAATCTTTATTCCCCTAAAACCTGGAAAGATCCGGTTGAAGTTGATGTGAATAAAAACTAAAATGAATGCTGACTGGTCAAATAAAATTACTGAGCTATGCCAACTCTAGTTTGCTTCACAAATCACCAGACTCAGTTAACTGGATCACAGCATCCAGGAGAACTGTTCTCAACCAGGTGGATAGTTCTGGTGTCATTTTGGACACTGAAGCCAGATTTTTTCTTTCGGATATGTGGACCAACGTACACGGTTCTTTCATCTAGTTTCTCCTTTATTAAGTAGTTTAATAAATATAAACTATCTAAGCTCTATGCCTGCTAAATACAACTTTACCTGAATGAAGGTTGTCTGGTGGCAGCAAGCTCCCCATGTGCTACGATGGCTCTTGATTCCTCAATGATATCGTTAATTTATCCTTGCTAAGGCCTGCAAAATTTTCATGCTGAAGGCGACTGCGCTAAGTGAGTACTGCAGCCAGGCTGCCAGCTTTTAGTGACCGCAAACTTCAACTAGCACGAGAATATTTCACAATGGTGAACTTCCATGGTTTCAGCATATTTCTGGCCCCCATAAACCTCACAGCTAGTATTCATATGCTGGTAACGAAAACCTGCCACCTTCCTTTCACTAACCTAAACTCAAACGGTGGAGCCATTCTAAAATCACATACAATTTTTGTGACTCTCATTCTAGATGAATTGCTACTTAACAGTGCACTCATAACATGGTAATCTAGTGGAACACTGCTCATCCGGTGCTTGGGACCTATTATATCAGCTCACCCTGGGGGTGCGCTGATCGCAGTTCTTTTAGGCCGATATAAGATATAAGCCGACCGAAGCTGGATTATGCCGCGTAGTATATGGTCAGGCTTCCCCAACTCTTACTACACCTGTTGATCCCTCCTAAAAATGAGGTACTAGTATCTGACTGGAGCTCCTCTCCCTGTCCCTCCGGGTGAGCCTTAAAGTTGAACCCAATCCTACTCTCTCTTCAAAGAGAATGGCATCATATGCAAGTTATTCGCTTTCGAAACCAATATCAGGTTCGTTATGGATACCGACTTGACATACTCAGAATCCTCCTACTGGCTAAAAACACAGTTTATAATATCCTTAACTTTCTCAACACTTTTGTAAAAGGTTTGCCGTTCTCTATGTGATACATGAAGTGTGTATACAGGTGATGGCTACCTCATATTCTCTCAGATCACACCACTGCTCATCTGACCTCTCTCTCCAAATTCAGAGGCTCTGCTCTCCAGTAAAAAGGCGGTAGATCATTACGTTTGATTCCTTCATTCCAGGTCATTGTGATTATTCAAAGTGGCATTATTGATTTTGCTCTAAAAACAGTGGACAGTGGGGTGCTGCCTCCCTGTTTTCTGACTGCAGCACCCTCCCATACCTTTCCCCTCATGTCGCCTGACTCAAGTATTTGCAAGTAATGTATGAATTGGAATTATCCAGATTATAAGTATCAAGATTCTTGCAGCTAATTTATGAGAGGGTTGTGACAAGAAGCGCTTAGAAACATAATAATTATTATCAATTATTCAGTATTTAACGAATAGTAAATAAATTCATAGCTAAAGCATCGAAATAATTGTGTGTGGAGACTCGTTTACAATCTAATTGCGTGTGAAGCTCAACGTCGTTCCACACCCTACTTTTTATTATCAATAATCATATCTGTAACATTTTTTAATGGGATTCATATGTAAAAAGAGGAACTAACATTTTATTAAGATTTCACCTTTATATATATTAGTCATAGACATAAAGAAATATATATCCGTAATAGAATGATATTAAGTTATGTTCTCACATTTCCGTATCTCGAGATGGTCGTCGGATTGCAGAACCAGTTCTCTGATACACAGCAAAAAAATTCTGTAAATAAATCATTCTTAATATGTCTGAGTAGGTGCTTTCTTAATATGTTTAGTTTGTTGCTAATAGATGAGACTATGTTATTTAAAATGAGAAAAACAAATTAAAATAACTAAATTTTTATATTTTTATGAAAATTAGTACATACTCTACCTATTTATGAGAATACCACTGTTTTCTGTATCGAGATATTATCGATAATTTCTAGAATAATTTGTTGAGGATATCTGGATGATTAGGCATGAGTTATAATTATTATAGAATTTCAATATTATATAATATATTATTTATTTTTTTATACTTTTCAGAGGTAAGAGGTGAAGTAGGCGAGGTGTCATAAGCTTCTATAATAAGACGTATATGTTAATGAGTACTTACATACTCAATTTGGATATTACCAACGAGTATTGATATATGGTATATTTGGAGCTTGAACATTTCTCAGTCAACTTATCATTATTTGTTATTTACAGTTCATCCATTTCGAGTATGTTTCACCAATAGTACTCAGAGGGGTTTTATCTAGTGTATAATTTATATCGATGCATGCTATGCATAGATGTCTGATGTAAATTGCTTAAGAGAGGTACTTATATATAATTACTCATATCACAACTATATAGCTATAACCCTTTCAATTTGACCCCCATGGACTTTATAAATAAGAGCTCAATCAAATCTATTCCCTTTTAATCAGAAGACAACTAATTTACCTAAAATTGGACAGAACGAAAGGAGCCACTCGATGTCATTTTTCTAGTAAATTTCGGTTCTTGAGCTTGTGGTTTTATGAGAGAGCGCTTATTCTGGGAAACCATTTAACTACACATATACACACTCATCGTATACACTCTATATGACACGAGCTTAATTATAATAATTTGCGAGTTGAGCAGTCCGTGATAGCTTTGATTAATAGGATTTTTTTGTGTAGAGTTCAACTTTTTTAATTGTTTGAAGATAGCTATCTCTGTCTACGCACCACTTTTGAATTTTCGTGCGCGTTCAGCTCATTATCACATTTAAAGTTTGTACACACTACTTTTTACTCAAACTTATGACATCTCTAATTAATATGTATATGGTCACTGATGTAATTTAATTTTATTTATATTTCAAACACTTATACATGTAGAACAATCACTCCAATTAATATACTTCATCATAAACACACTCAACTCAAACAGACATTTGTTAAAATCATTGATAAGATAAAATAATGTAACTTAACTAACAATAACCCCATATTTACAAGATTGCACTACCTTTTAACTGTTCTTTATCTTCAAAAATATATCATCATTCAAAATTAGTAAAAGTGTCACATGTGTTTGATAGTATGAGAATTTATCGAGCTAACCTCGAAGAATCGCGTAGCAATCGTCATTGTATAGTTATAGCATCTACGAATTATATATTTGTTTGTGCCTATCACTGTAAATAAGAGATTCGTTTAAGGTGAGGCTGGTTTTAATTATTTCTATTAATTTTTTTTATCTTAACTTTGCTTTGTCAAACAGCGAAAAATCATTAAAAAAAAAATTTATTTTCCCATTTTAGGGGGCGCTCTGAGCCGACGGTGAACAGCAGAGGGGGGGACGCAAAGCTCCCGCCCGTCGTCACCGGTGATGGACCGTGAGAGACTCCGACCCGCATCGCGTTATGCGAGTTCTACCTTGTATTGTCCCTTTATAGTTAACAAAAAATAATACTTTTACTTCATCAATTTACACTTTGTATTCATCTTTCAACTAAAGGATATACCCATACGCGTAACGACAATAAATGGGCAGTATTCGGGGTCTCGTCGGACTCCCTGTGGACGTCGGCTGAGCCCCTTAATGTTTTCAGACCTAAAATAATAAATACATTATCTTGTATTTTATAATTAGATTATTTTATCATAGACGTAATAAATGCAAAAAAAATAACACAAAAAATAAAAAGAAAAATAAAAAAAACATTCCCTAATATTTCCCGCTGATTCCAAATGAATATGATATTTGTTGTCACTGGTATGGTGCTTGCGCTTTTTGCTACTCAAGTACATGATGTCTAGGCTTATTAGCACTCTGACATATATACTATTACTATTATACTATTATATGTATATGATACCCACTATAAGTATCTATAGTATTCACTAACTAAGTATATTATATCATTTATAGTATATTGAACTTAACTATATTATATATACTATATATATTACTATATATATATATAATTAATATATCTATATTGTATATTATGTACGCAAGGAACATATTTGTTTAAAATAATTTGCGGCTCCAGTACGTTAATTAATAAATGTTTGGAATGACGTATATGCATCTCTATGCAATTTTTAGTACGTTTATGTTCAAGTCAATTTTTATTGCCTCTCTCTATGATCTGAAGAAAGTGCCATAATAACATATCTAATACTATTATAGGTATATATAATATATCTATATATATCTTATATATATATTAATAGATATAAGGAAAATTGTGTAATATATACTATAGCTACTTCCTTTAATGTTCCTAAATACCCCGTTCCTATAGTTTACTATGTGCTTATTTGGTTTGTAGGGTCTCCCATGACATCCAGTGGCTAATGGTTCGTCGTCCTGATCTCTTCGTTGCGTTTCATATCAACCCACCCATTCTCTCATTAGAACAATCATCTCTCACAGTCACCACTCTTTTTATAGCATATATCATATACACTACGCTATGTCCCACACTCTTTTCTAATTTTTCGCGTTGCACTAGACGAAATTCTAAGATTTATAGGTAAATAAATGCCTCTAGGTTATTAGCTTAGCGATATCTCTTGAAATCAACATTAGTTTAGAATTAGAATAGATTAAGCTAAATACTGTTTTTTAAAATGTAAATTACTTAAATAATAAATAATCACTTCATCTTCTTTCAGCAATAATAAAGTTTTTTTTCAGCAAGTTAGTTTCTGTTCCATCATTCCTAAAAGATTAAATTATCTTGAAAGATATTTTATTTTATCTCTCAAAATATGCAACTTTGTAGAGTTAGGAATATTTTGGCAAATTGAGAAAGAAAAGAAAGAAACGAGACGAATGTTCCATGCATCTAGAAACTATCTCCGTTGTAAAAAAAAATAAGTATTAAAAAAAGAAAAAATAATTTCTCCAAAGCGTACGAACGTATTGTATATACTATATATATATTATATATACTATATATATAATAATATATTATATAGATTTTATCTTTATATAGTATAATTATATTACTATTAAATAGATATATATACTATATATATATTTTAAATCACTATATAAGCCTTTACATAGAAGTATCTAAGTCCTACTAATCTATTACTTGCGATCACGTCCCACAACTTTGGCCGTATAACTTTTGCGACCTTCATTTAAAGTAACTTTAAAAAAATATTTGACATACTTTAGGGTTTTAAATTCTTAAAAGTCTTGGTGGTCGGCGGAGGAAAGGCAATGGGGAAGTTTCAAATAGCACATTAAATCATCAAAATCTTTTTGTTATAATGTTATTATATATATATATTAGATTTATATATATATTATATATTATATATATATATATTATATATATATATTATATATATATATATATAGTAGTATATTATATATATATATATCATATATATATATATATATAACTATAATACCCACGAGTAGGCGTGTTACGTTTAGTATGTGACACCACGTTGACATATGGTTTTCTTTGGTACTGCTTTAATACACCCTATAATCATTAATATTTTTCTCATAGTTCTCCTCTCCATATTATTCAACGCTTCTTAGAGGAAGCGTTTTGTTTTGACCATTTTTTTAATAAGATATTAATGAATTCTTTTTTTTTAAATATCATATATTTTATGATTAAATCATGTACGGTGAAGTCGTTATCACTGACGTACTTTTATAACTGTTTTTTCTTATATTGCTTAAGCTTTTCTCTGTTATTTTGTACCTTCTTATGAAAAATACTCGTTATTTTTATTTTTCACTACAGCACATGATATGGAAGAAGGGTTTTTATGACAGGTTGATTTAGTAGACACATCCATACAGCACATGAAGCACCTGAAATTTATGTGCAGTCACCACACGTGTCCTGTTCAACTCTAATCTTATAAGTTTGCAACTATGGGTTTGTGGTGCTTGAAAACAATGCAAAATACGTAGCTTTCTTTCCAATATGAGTTCAAGATATACGCTACCGAACTACTGACTTTTGAACTCTGGAATCCTTTGTTAGATTTGTTTAAAGCCTATCACGCCTCTACCTCAGGCAACTGAGCTTCCGGGCTGACCGGGTTTAAACTAAAATAGTTTTCTTATGCTCATATATTTTCAGGTCAAAATATGAACAAATATTAAAACATTATCAAGACTGATATGTTAAACAAACAATTCTCTTAGAAATTAACTCTGATCAATCATACGCTGCTGCGTAGCATTCTCGGGCTGGTCGACCAGGCAATATCATGCTTACAATGTTTTTCTCAGTTTTATATGCACTTTTTAATTTTGATTGAACTTCGACAGATATGCTCCGAGCGTCGATACCATATTAAATGTTACTGTACTTCATAGCACAAGTGTAGAAAATATTGCATTCAGGGATATCTTTGAATATGTTTCTAGCTAAGGATGTTTTTATTTCATCTGCGTTTTGTTTGCTACGCGTTGATAATCCCGCCAAGCCTTTTTGCTGTCTACATGCCGACATGTGGAGTATTCGTCAACATAAGCACATTAGATGACATCAACAAAGCAGGTTCCTTCTTCCATTTTCTCTTATGCACTCTCATTTACGCATAATAAAAATAAATAAACAAATTTAGCCTGATACTGAGGAAACCACAACAAGAATAAAAAACAATGAGGAAATTATTGCGTCGTGCACCTCATCCAGTGTAAGCGGGTGTAGATATTACTGTAGTGCATAATTTAATCGCATTTAAATTGTAGAATGCCGGGTTATGTTGGTACATTATATTTTTCTTTATCATTTTACGCCCATATAGACTTACATCCCTTATGGAAACTATTTTATTTACTTTTAAAATATCTAAATACTCGTATTCTTTTCCATTGATCTTTGGGCGTGATTATGGCTTATGTATGTGTAATATCGATATTTGATTTGTTTGATTTTTTTTAATTTGTTCATGTTGTTTTTTTCAAAACGTGCGCTCGATCGCCACAAAAAACGTATTTTTGCGTAACAGTACGAAATGTATCTTTAAGTAATGTGATTAGGGAAGCGTTATCACATACATTTATTGATCAATGAAGAAGATCAGTATTTGTTCGCAATTTCCTAGTTCGAGCAACTAGATCTATGACAGCATTCTATAAAAACACTATTTCCTACGCACTATACTATTGAAGAGTTATATCTGTTTAAACAAAAGTAATTAATACATATTTTTATTACATTTTTCCTCTTTTAATCACAAAGTGTAAATGAAAGTAAAATTATTACTTTAACTTTGATATATTATATTATCTATTATTATTATTTTAAATAATAGATATGCAGATTTATAATAATTAGAATCATAAGAACTCATATAATATAATAATTAAATAATTTAATAATAATAAATTTTTAATTTTATTACTGTATTTTTGAATTTGTTTCACTGAATATCAGTCTCATATTAAATTAACATTATTTTAAATTGCTATTTTTTTTTACCAATTAACACAAAATAAAATGGCACTATTTGCTGGAAGGATGATTAATCAGCTCACTCTCAATGAACAAAAATTGTCTATCTCTCCTCGGCGGTGAGATATCGAACCCGGTCTCCTGCGTGAACAGGATGCGGGAACTCAACAACTATACTACCGACGGGAACGAAAAAGTAGCAGAAATAATAATTATACATTTTTATAAAGTGAACTCATTTTTGTGTACCAGCCAACTATAAGTTTTAACAGATATCATATACTCCATACTCGTCGCTTGAAAAATTCGGAATCCGCAAAGATTATTACGGGGTCTTAGAAACATTTGAAGATCTTTATATTTTTTTGAATAATTAAATTAACCAAACAGGAAATACCTTTTTATATACGGAACAGATGATATGTCAATTTTATGCCTTGTATTCTAGATATTTATATATATTGAATAATAAATAACTGAGTAAAGTTGCATTATATATATTAATAATAAAATTATATATATATATTACTATATTATGCTTATATTATATATATTATAATAATAGTTATTATATTATGTAATGTTGAAATGCTGATGGTTTATAGGGTCTCCCTTCGACATTCCAGAGGCTAAATGGCTCGCGCTATCTCTTCTGCGTCAAATCCCCACTACTCCACCTCCATGTAGACAACAAACATCTTACAGACACCGCCAAGATTTATACATATAAATATACACATTACTTATATCCACAACCCCTCTTCTATTTTTGTTTGCACCTGACTGGAATCTAGATTTATTAAAAATCTAAGTAATGCTAGAAATCAGTGTAGAATTAAATAGATAGACAGCTATATCGTTGTTCAAAGTATATTGTAGACCTTAACTTTATAGATTTGCATCTCGTTCTTTCTGCATAAACTTATCGTGGCTTTTTTTCTTTTGCAAATACAATTACCTAATCCAGCGGTTCTTAATCTTCGTTCCAAACCCCAGGTTGTTCGTGAAAGGTGAAGCAATATTTTATTTTATGTTTTTGTAGTTTAGAGAAATAGATCTGGAAAAATGAATAAACAGGAAAGTTCAAGGAAGAAAAGAAAAGAACGTGTTAACAAATTCCATTTTCTTGTTGTCATAACAAAATTGGATTCGTTGGGGTTAAAGAAAAAACAAAAAAACCCAAAGAAAAAAAAGTAATTTCCCTTTTCTCGATGTATAATAATAGTTAGTATATATCATCTATACAAATATAGTATAATATTTGTTATTAAAATCTATTTATATAGTATATATCAGATTATATATATAGAAGAAAGATATTAAGTATATAGTAAAATTAGTAGTAATATAAATATAATTAGTAGATATAACAATGATAATATATACTATGTATATGAATAAATATGTTTACTTTCACTTCAGATGGTTAGATAGAATTACCTCCGCTACTGAACTCTACGGCTTATCAGAGGGACCCCTCCGCGCCGAAGCAAATTATGTTGGGCTTGGTCATCAAAGGGAAATAAAGAAGTTTAAAATCTTGGATACTTAAAGTTAGCTTTTCATCCGACTTATAAAAAAAATATTTTGACAATACTTTAGGAGGTTTTAAATCTTAAAATCCTTGGTGGTCGTCGGATGAAGGGCAATGAGAAAGTTTGATAGACAAATACAAAATCAATGTTTGTTATATATACCTATATATAATTATATATATATATAATATATTATATTATATATATATATATATATATATATATATAAATATATATATAATATATATATTAATATATATATATAATATATATATATATATATATTCATCAACCACGATTAGTGTGTTTACGGTAGGGTAGAGACTACGACATGTATAAAGTTGGTTACCAGTCGTTAAATACACCCAAATATTATATTTTTTCTATTTCCTATCTTTATTCATGCATCTTACAGTGTATCTTTGGTTTTTACCTTTTTCAAAGACTGATGAAATTTTTTTTTTTCAATATTATGATTAAGATGTACGGAAGTGTTATGCTATGTTACTTATTATTTTTGTTTTATTTTTAACTTCTATTTTTTGACTTCTTGAAAAATACTGGATTTTTTTCAACCAGTGCAACACTAAGGAAAGGGTTTTATGAGCAGAGATTGATTAGTAGATCACCATAAGCACAGAAATTATGTGCAGCACCACACGTGCCTGTCAACCTAATTTATAATTTGAACATTTGTGTGTCTCTTAAACAATTGAGAATACGAGTTTCTTTCAATAAGAGTTTAAAATATACGCCCGAACAGGGACTTGAACCCTGGACCGTTAGGTTAAAAGCCTAACGCTCTACCGACTGAGCTATCCGGGCTACCGTTTAACTAAAAAGTTTTTATGCTCATATATTTTCAGGTCAAAATATGAACAAATATAATCTGTAATAATCTGCCTGCAAAACAAACAATTCTCTTTGAAACTGAACGATACAACGCTTCCTCGTAGCGTTCTCGAGCTGGTCGAAGGAATATCATCTTGCGATGTTTTCAGTTTTATATCACTTTTAATTTTGATAGGATTGACGTATACACATCGACATTCTGTATGTACTTTAATAGCACAAGTATTCATGGGATTGGAAAGTTTCAAATGATTTTATCAATCTCTTTGTTTGCACGCGTTGATAATTCCAGCCAAGCCTTTTGCTGTTAGTGCGACATATGGAGTATCGTCACAAAGCACAATAGAACACAAAAAGCAGGTTTCTTCTTCCATTTTTCTTATGATTATTTCTTCCCTCAAATCACAGATTACCAACTTGAAACAGATAAAAAAAATCAAAATTATTCTCGCACCACCAGGTAAGGTTGTAATATACTGTAGCATAATTTAAGCATTTAAGGTGTAAATGCAGGGTTATGTTGGTATATGATTTTTTTTATCATTTTTAAAAAACAGAAAAATGCATTTAATAACATCTTTACTTTTAAAAAAACCAATACTGTCATCTTTTGTCCATCTGAATTTCCTGTATTATATCATATTTGATTTTTCGATTTTTTTTTTCATGTTTTTTTTTTTCAAAACGGCGACCAAAAAAACGTATTTTGCGTAACAGTACGAATGTATATTTTAATATGTTGATTAGGGAGCGTATTCATACATTTACCAATAAAAATATTTTGTGCAAAATCGCACAGAACCTAAGACTCACTCACAATGAATTTGAAGAGTTATTATTCTGTTAAAATTATAATTACTATTTATTAATTACATTATTTATCAACTCCTAGAAAAGCACATGCTGAATAGAATAAAATCACTCATCTTACTTTGTTTATCTATTAATAATAATAATATAATTATAATAATATAATAATAAATAATATAGATAATAATAATATAAATATAATAATAATAATAAATAATAATAATAATAACAATCAATAATAAATATTTATTTATTAAAATAACTTTATACATATTACATAATTCATTTGTATAAAATGTTTAAAATTTTTTTTTTTTTACATTACAAACAAATGGAACATCTGAGGTGAACAACTCTTCACTCAATGAACTAAAACTTGTTAATCCTCATCCGGCGGGGAATCGAAACCCCGGTCCTCCCACGCGTGACAGGCGGGGGATACTCACCACTCATTACTACCGAGGACGAGAAGTGAGAAATACTAATTAAAAATTCTTTAAAAAGAGAATTCATTTTTGTTCTAACTTAGTTAAATTCTTAATTTTTCTATATGGCTTGAAGCAAAATTGCAACTCGATGTGAAACAATTTATACAGTCGATGAAATTTAAAAGGAAAATATATATATTTTTTTGAATAGTCAACACTATAAATGAACATAGACCTTTTATATACGAAAACTCGATATGTCAATCTTAGCCTTGTATTTAGTTATTAGCTGTTATAGATTATATTATATATATATATATATATATATATATTATTATATATATTTATATTTAATATATATATATTATATACTATATATTAGGACAATTCTAGATCGCAGGCAAATGATATTTTCGTAATTTTTTTATAACTTTCAACACATTAACATATAGTGTGTTTAGACTGTGTCGTGAAAGTTGTCTTAACTGAGCTCCGTATGGTTAGTGGCGTTTGGTAATGTTTTTAGTCTAATTTTGCCTCTAGTACTTATTTGTACATTGAACGTCTGATGTTTAATTGTTTTTAATTTATTAGTGGATTAATATTTTAAGAATCTTGATCATCCCTTTAAAAGATAAGCTGTCCGTTTTAATTTTTAATTTTGAAACTTTTTTAGTTATGTTAGATTAGCAATAGTTAATTTTTAGGATTGTGTAAATACGTTTAGTTTAGATAGTACTAGGTATAATTTTTCTTAGTCTTTTTTACTTAAGTTTTTTAGTGTTTCTATTTTTTCTTGCATTTTTATTTGAAATGGATTTATGCGTACCAAATAACGTTCTAAAGTGATTATCAACTATAGTTGCAAAAGAAGAGTAGGTGAAATTACATTGTCATTTATTTTTTCTTTGCGTAATGAGAAAGAGAGAGAAGCTTACCTCATGAATGGGTAATTGTCGAAATTTACTTAAAATTCACAAAATGAACACATTATTAAAAAATCTTTTTTTTATCTTTTTAACATTTAGGTTTTCTTTTAGTAGTAATTTTGACATGTGTTGATGTTGTTCAGTGCAGTTTGTCTTTGTTTGTTGTTCTTGGTTGTGTGTGTGTGTGTGTGCTGCTGTGTAATGGCGGATTTGCGCAGGCGCGGGCTTTTAAGACTTTACTAACATCCGCGGTTTAAACTCTAATTCTGCAATCCGTGGAATACACCTCTCTAACTCTAACCTACACTTTTGCTCTAACCCTCTCCCTATGGCTAAGAAATAAGTTTTGATACTCGTGTAAAGTAAGCAAGTATAACTTATGTCATAATTACCGTCTTAAAAGGTTGCAGTATGTGCCCTATGTTAAACATAAAAACTCCTGTAACACGTCTCTAGAATCTCGAATCTCTCAACTTCGATGTTCTGTGGCTTAAAATCTTCTTCCTTCTACTACAATACTCTTGTGCTTCTGCTACTGTTCCCCAAAGCAAAAGATTTTCACGCCTTTTTTGAATATCTTTACTACTTCTCACGAGACTTATATCTTCTCAATCAAATACTGAGGTCCTCTTATTTAGGGGATTTCAATGGACATCAACACCGATGGTTGGGTCCTCTCATACCGATTTTGGTGGGGAGGAGGCCGATCATTTCAGCTCTCAACGATCTGAGCAACTAATAAGAACCCACACAAATTCCGGATCGTCCTAAACCATTCTTGAACACACTTGACCTATGTTTCAGCACATTTAATTTTCTTTGAACATGCATCCTAACCTTCCTATCGGTAAATCTGACCACAACCTTATATCTCTTAATTTTAATACTTTTTCTCCAACATCTCATTCCTGCCCTTATGCGTTTTTCCTGGCACTTTCATCGGGCCGATTGGGGCATTTTGTTGCTTCTACGCTAATATATAATAATGACTGCTTTGTCTTGGTGACGCTTCGACTTCTGCAGATAAGTGGGGCTGTAATGTTGATGGATAGCTAGGTTTCATTCTTCTTCGACTTAAATCTTTCTCTCCTCATAATCATGGTTCGATCGCTTGTTCTCTGGCCATTCAAGCTAGAGACAGTGCGTATCGGGTGTGGGAAAAATTCTCCGTTCTCCATCACTCTTGCTATTTTCATTCTGCTAGAAATGTTGCAGGGATACTCTTCGACGGCAAAGCGGGCTTCATCACACGAAAGTGCGCTAACCTCCTCCTTGGTTCTCTACTGACAAATCTTTCTGGCCTCCTTGCCAAAAACATCTCTAACACTTCTGTAAATCTGTCTTTCCTCCTCTTTCATTCGCTTCTGATTGGTTTTGCTGCTGTAATTCTCGCACTGCAAAAGGCAAATTCTCTTCGGCCTCGCTATTTTCCCTAAGTCAATCCCTGGAGATTTGGCAATTTCCTCATCCTCTCTCTTCTCCTCTCATGTCCTATGCCTTTGCTGTGATTACATTCGATGCCGTGCATGGGCTATTGAAATTATGAACGTTAGGAGGCGGTGGCCCGGATGGCATTCCCCCGAGTTTTGAGGAGTGTGTTTCCTTGCTGACGTTCTTATCGTTCATCAACTATATTCTCTATGTCTCAACTAACACTTTCCTCAGTGTTGGAAGCTTCACGCACAAGTCCAACCTACTCCGAAAAAGAAGCCGCTCTGATCCTTCTAACTATCCGCCCTATAGCCTCTTACTTGTATTCTATCTAAGATCTTGAAACTCTTCTCAACTCATTTCTTTAGATTCATCCTGGAATCTCCATTCACTTCTTTCGATCCAGTATGGCTTTTCGGCTCCTCGAGGTTGCTATGGCGATATACTTTCCTAATCTTACTGATTTAATGGTTTTCGCCCTTAGAATTCGGGGGACTTGGTGGTGGTCGCTTGAACATATCCAAACAATTTGACGGGTAATGGCACGCGTCACTGCTTTCCAATCTCCCTCTCTTTTGGGTTTCCTCCCATTCTCGTTTGCTTACTTATGTCCCTAGTTTTCTTCAAATGCTCTCAAATATCGTGCTGTTGTGATGGGGCGACTTCTTCTTTCTTTTCTGTCAATTAGTGGTGTTCCCAAGGGTTCTGTCTTATCTCCTGCTTTGAATTCTACTTTTTCATTAATGATTCTTCTCACCTGATCATCTAACTCTCTATCCATCATATGCCGATGACTCGACCCTTATCTCTTCAACTTCGATTTCAGATTACTTGCTTTCCCCTCTTTTACTTCAGAAATGCTCCTCGTCTTAATCTTTCCGCATTCTATTCTCTGTGCATCTGGATAGAATTTCCGAGTGGGGTCGTCCTGAACCTTGTGAAATTTCATTCCTTAAAAACCCAACTTCTACAAAATCTCCCTTTCTAAAGACACCTTCCACTTTCCTATCTTCTCTTTCGACGGTTCTTCGTTCTCTTCTGTTGACAATATAAACATCTTGGCCTTAACATACAACAAAAAATGTCTGGAACCTCAACATCAACACGGTTGCCTAGGGCCCTCAAAGAAACTGGGATTCTGTTTAGACTGCGAGACTTTTTTCCCACTTCTCAGTTCTCCAGCTATACAAGGCCCTCATCCGCCCTGTATGGAGTACTCTGCTCTCTCATATGGGGGGGTCTGGTTTTCATGCACCCGCTTTTTGATAGGGTCGAAGTCAAAGGCAAAAGCTTATAACTGTACTTACTTTCCAATTCCCTTGGCCCTCTTTTTGCCGCGCGAAGTTGGTGCTTTATCTCTTTTTTCTATAGGTACCCGCACGTGCTGCAGCGGCAGGTGCTCGAGGGAGCTTTCACCTCGCGTAGCTCCACCTTTTCGTCGCCCTCGTAGAACTAGGGTGCTGTGTTGCCACATGAGTTTTGTGTTGATACGGTAATCTCCAGCTAGTTTCGCTGCGGTCGCTTCCTTCTTGTCCTGCCACATCATGTTATGTGGAATTCTCTTCCATCTCCTGCTGAATTTAATCTCATTAATCTCCCCACTTTAAGCCTGCGTTTGTGCTCATCTGCGTGATTATATTAGTTGGTTGACTGTCTGAGCGTGTAACACCCCTCCTTCTGAAAGGGCTTCTGCCCGTCGAGTGGGTGGTTGACACTGGTAAAAAAAAAAAAAAAAAAAAAATACTATTTACTTAAGCAAGGCTAGAATAGCGTGAGCTTTTTGGATTTAGATTTCGATTTTTTTTGTTAAGAAAGTCATTCTTTTACACGATTATTTTCTTCACGTAATTTCTATTAAAGGAAAATTCTTTCAAACTTATTAATTTTATTAATTTAATATTTAGTATTAATAATATATAATTAATAATAATAATAAGAATAATAATATCAATAATATTATATAATAATAATAATAATAATAATAATATAATAAAATCATAATAATAAAATAATAATATTCAAATCAGTGTCTAAAGCTGACATCATGTAACTCGAGAATGGCAGCAACTACAGTAAAACAAAATATATTATTGGTATAGCGGAAATTTTAAGGGGGGTTTTTAATTATTATTATTTTTTTTTTTTGCATTTATTCCGTCGAAATATTAAAAAAAAAAATATTTTCCACGCCATTTAAGGGGTTCGAGCCGACGGGGACAGAGGGGGACGAAGTCCCCCCGCGTCCCCGGAGTCCGAGAGACCTCGACTCCTGCATCGTTGCGGTTTACCCTATGGCTATTCCTTTAGTTAAAAAAACAATAATTTTACTTCAATTTACACTTTGTGTTTACTTTAACTAAAGGATATCCATAAGCGAAACCACAAAATGGCATGGAGTCGGCGGTCTGCTCGGACTCCCGTGGACGTCCGGCTGGAGCCCCTTAAATAGTAATTAAATTATTTTTTTAAAATATTCCAACAATTAATGAAAAAAAGATAAATAAGAAAAAAAAGAAAGAAAATAAAAAAAAAACATCCTTAATATAATCTCCCGCTGATTCCAAATATCATAATTTGTTTACTGTAGTGCTCCTTTTCACCAGTTACATATGTCAGCTTTAGACAATTGACATGATATCATATATATTATATATAACTATATATATAATTAGTATTATATATAATATATATATATATATTCTAATAAATATAAATATACGCTTCCTTTACCAATGATATATTGTGAACGTGGTATTAAATAATTTTTGCTTTCAGTACGTTATTATAAATTTGTTGGAACGAGTTATGCATCTCTAGCAACATTTTATAGTACGTTTTATCTTCAAGTACTTTTTATTGCCTGCTTATCTAAAGAAAGTGCTATATATTACATATATAATATATATATATATATATATATATATATATATATATATATATATTATATATATATATATATATATATATATTATATATATATATATATATATAGGCTAATGGTTTCGCCTATCTATTCTGCGTTCATATCCACACACATCCTCTAGACAACATCTTACAGTCACCACCTTTTTATACATATATCATATACACATACGTATGTCCACACACCTCTTCTATTTTTGTTTGCACTGACGGAATTCTAGATTTAGGTAAAAATCCTAGGTATTAGCTAGGATACATTAGTTAGAATTAAATTAGATTAGAAGCTAAATACGTTTTATAAAGTAATTAGGCTTAAACTTAAATATTGATTGTTCTTTCAGCAATAATAAATTACCTAAACTAGCGGTTCTTAATCTGCGTTCAACAAACCTAAGGGTGTTCGTGAATGCGTGAAGATATTTTATTTTATGTTTTTGTAGTTAAAATAGAAAAATGAATAGACAGGAAAGTCAAGAAAGAAAAGAAAAGAAACGTTTAACAAATTAGGTTGCTTGCTTGCATAAAACTTTCGTTGTAAAAAAAAAAAGAATAAGAAAAAAATAATTTCCTTTTTCTCTATAGATATATATATATATATATATATATATATATATATATATATATATATATATTATATATATATTATATATATATATAAATAATATATATATATTATAATATATATAATATATATATAATATAATATAAATATATATATATATATATAATATAATATATATATATATATATATATATATATATATATATATATATATATATATATATATATAATATATATATAACTATATATATTATATATGAATATAATAATTTTACTTCACTTCAGAGTTAGAATACTGTTCATAAGAAACTTTAAAAAAATATTTGACATACTTTAGGGTTTTAAATCTTAAAATCTTGGTGTTCGGCGGATGAAAGGCAATGGGAAGTTTGATAGAAAATACAAAATCTTTTTGTTACATATATATTAATAATAATATATATATATATATATATTATATATATAATATATATATATATATATAATATAATATCATATATATATATATATATATATATATATATAATATAATATATTAATATATATATATATATAATATATATATATATATTCTATATATATATAATGTAGCATAATATATATATATATAATATGTATATATCACCCACGAGTAGGGTGTTACGGTAGGGTAGAGACACCCGTTGACATAGGTTTCTTTGATATGCTTTAATACACCCAAAATCATTATATTTTTTCTATTTCCTCTCTTTATTCACGCTTCTTACAGTGTAGCTTTTGTTTTTACCTTTTTCAAAGACTAATGAATTTTTTTTTTAAATATTATGATTAATATGTACGGAAGTGTTATGCTATGTACTTTACTTTTTTTTTTTAATTCTTAACTTTCTGTTTTTTGACTTCTTGAAAAAATACTGATTTTTATTTTTCAACAGCACATAATGGAAAGGGTTTTATGACAGGATTGATTAGTAGAACACCATAAGCACATGAACACTGAAATTATGTGCAGCACCACACGTGCCTGCCAACCTAATATACAATTTGAAAATGGGTTTGTGTCCTAAATAATTGAGAATTCAAGTTTCTTTCAATAAGAGTTTAAAATATACGCCCGAACAGGGACTTGAACCCTGGACCGTTAGGTTAAAAGCCTAACGCTCTACCGACTGAGCTATCCGGGCTACCGTTTAACTAAAAAGTTTTTATGCTCATATATTTTCAGGTCAAAATATGAACAAATATAATCCGTAATAACCTGCCTGCAAAACAAACAATTCTCTTTGAAACTGAACGATACAACGCTTCCTCGTAGCATTCTCGAGCTGGTCGAAGGAATATCATCTTACAATGTTTTCAGTTTTATATCATATTTACTTTGAATAGGCATGACAATATACAGTCGACATTATGTAGTACTTAACAGCACCAGTAGGCATGGGATTGGAAAGTTCATGAATTTTATCATCTCTTTGTTTGCACGCGTTGATAATTCCCGCCTAAGCCTTTTGCTGTTAATGCCGACATGTGGTAGTATCGAATCACATAAGCACATTAGAAAACACAAAAAGCAGTCTTCTTCTTCATTTTTCTGTAGATTTAATTTTTTTTCCTCAAAACCCATTACCGATTTTCAATAAAGATAAATAAAATCAAAATTATTCTCGCACCACCAGGTAAGTGTGTAATATACTACTGTAGCATAATTTAAGCATTTAAATTGTAAATGCTAACGTTATGTTGAAATTTCTTTTTATAATAGGGAAACGCCCTTTAGGTGCGAGAATTTACTATTTAAAAAATATATTGTATTTTTTTATCCCATAGACATTTGTTGTATTTATTTTTTGTTGGTTGATTGTTTTTTTTTTTAATTTTTCATTTTTTTTTTTTCAATAACGGACAACGACGAACAAAAAACGTATTTTGCGTAACAGTACAATGTATATTTATATGTTTGGATTAGGAGCGTATTCACTACTTTAACAATAGAAACCAATGTGGTGTTTCAATAGTGTTATCTCAACCACTTTTATTTTGAGCTCTATATATTGGACAGAGTTATTATCTGTTTAAACATATTATACATATTTTTATTACATTTTCCAAGTTTCTGTTTCCACAGCTGCATAAATAACTTCAACAATTATTATTATAATAATAAATAATTAATATTAATTAATAATATATAAAATAATAAATATAATAATAATATAATAAATATTTTAATTTTATTAAAATTTTGTACATTTCATAATCATGTTGTATAGATAATTTTTATAATGTTTTTTTTTACATTAAAACAAATGGACATCTGAGCGTGTAACTTCACTCAATGAACTAAAATTGTTATCCTCCCCGGCGGGGAATCGAACCCCGGTCTCCCGCGTGACAGGCGGGATACTCACACTCATAACTACCGGAGAAAAGTACAGAAATAATAATATATCTTAAAAAATGTGATATTCTCGATTCTTCTTGTTCTCAACTAGTTAAAATAATCAATACATCCATTACTTCGTGCTTGAGAAAAGCAAAAAATCCTATAACGAACAATAAACAATTTAAACAGTCGAGAGATTCTGTAAAAGAGAGTAAAACATAAATATCTTTGAATTTAAAATAGATATGCATGTAAATGTTGAGGAAGAGTATGAACTCGCAAGAGGAAGGAAATAGTGTTTAACGTATAATTGGAGAAGTCACGATATTTTGGTTCTACTGCAGACAATTCATTGAATGATACGGGTATGGATTGCATGCATCTTCTCCAAAGTTAATTCTGCTGGATATTAAAAAGGGAAGGTTTTTCCTCGGTTAGTACCTCCCTATAATTTAACCGTATAAATAGAGAACATAAATTTAACCGCATAGGTGGTGACTGGTGGTATTAAAATCTATTTTAAGATGAATTAAACTTTTTGTATTTCTTAAAAAGGAAAGAACATGCTCTGGTATTATGTCTAAAAACGTAAATTTTATTGAGTATTTGTTTGAAAAGCTTCTCATAGTCCTGTTTTGGTTATTCAGTTATTTGTTTGAATATAAGCAGTGCAACAATCAAACTTCAAATATTTGCAGAATTATGCAACTTAGTATTGTAAACATCAACAACGTAAAATACTATTAGTTACATTACTGAGTAGATAAATTAGTAAAGTATACTTCAAATTAAAACCCATCATAGATATAAAATAACAACGTTCGGCTAGAAGTCTAAACATATAATTTATGCACGAATAACAATCTCTTTTGACTGAAGAAATTAGGATATAGAGATAAATTACATATTGACACGGAAACAGAGAGGAGATTTTAATTTAGGTCAACATTAGTAATGCACTTTTTAGACTGCTTATAAGTGCCAAGTTTGCCTGAGCTTAATAACGCAAGTGCATGGAAAGCTTTGAAGTGTTCAAGTGGCAACTGAAAGTACGTTAGGTGCCTAAAGTCATACCTATCGAGCTTAAAGTGTCTAGTATTCATGCCCATGTAGACTTAAGTGCAAGTAGCCTGTTAGCTTATTTAGAATGCTATAGTGCCTTATAGCCTTAAAGTGCCAAGTTAGCCTGGCTTTAAGTGGTTGTCCATATGATTGGCCGTGTTTTAGTGTGGTCTAGAAAGAAGAGGGGAGGTTTAATATCTCTATAATCAAAATGAATATTTAGAATAATAACCCCACTGGACCCATTTTGCGAAGTTGGCAGAGAATTAATTTACCCCAAATCAATGGAAATCGGTGGCCCTACAAGAGTAGGGCACGTAGAGCGAGCAGGGACGCGAGTTAGATTTACCTGTATCTTGCGATTTTGAGAAAGAGAGAATTGCACCCGAAAGAGCAGAAAGCACTGCAGGACGATGAGAGAAGAACGAAGAAGATGAGAGATGGAACTGTGCATTTGTCGAACGATTTTCTTATCTGAGTTGGCACTTTTACATTCATCTTACCAACGTCTACGGTTACTTAAGGAGTATCTCCCAAAAACTCCCCATACATTAATGACAATGCTTATGAGTGTCATACTATTATTGTTTGGTCAGACAAATCTGGTGGGGCATTCTCGGGGGAATGCACATAGCCCTACCTCGCATATTAGGCTGTTATTACTACAAAAGAACACAAGATTTATAACAAGCTTATTTAGCCTTATGGCTAAATTTTACCATTATATCAGATATGATATATTTTAATAATAAGTTATTATATAAAAGTTAATAAAGAATGAAATTATTAGCATTTAAAAGTTTTATTATATTGACTTACCCATAGTACTGGGATATTAAATAAGTATTAAGGAGAATGGCGTGGGTGGAGTCTCGGTTGCGAAAGTTCGTTCTCAACACTACAGCATAGTTCCCAGGTCTGCATTAAAGCAAATGTTAAATCGCGTTCGCTAAAGATCCGGGTTTCATAAGGGGGCGATTGCTGTTGATAGCATTTCCTCTTTGTTGGAAAAAAGTAATTAAATTTCCAAATACTGCAGAAACGTTATTAATCCCTCGAGCTATAGGGAAAAGTTCCAAAATGACGGGGGCTGCTCCCAACTTAAACATCTGTTCCGTCTTCGCTAGAACTCTCCAATGGAGAGTACCCAGGTCTGGACTATTCCGGTGAGTTCGAAAGACACATATGTCTGCTTCCAAAAGAACTGGTAAATCTCAAAACAGCAATATTACGCGTGAAAATAGATTAAGTTAATATCTTATTATTGTTCTTATCCGGTTCAAATAAAAAATAGAAATATATGAAAATATTCAGTGAAAACTAGGAATCTGCATCAAAATAATATAGTTTTGTATAACCCACATAGAGAAGAAAAATTCAAATAAAACAGATGAATCACGTTTTAAAATTTTATGGTTTCTGCCCATTGTTATTTAAGACCGTATCAAAGCTTTTAACACAGTTCCTAGACACAAACTAATAAACAAAATAATATTATATATATGCAGCACAAACATTTTAAGAGTGCGGATGCGGATGCCGGCGCTAATGTGGAAAAATTTTTAACTGCGGAAGCGGATGAAAATGTCAATTTTAATGTGGATGTTTCCTTATCCTCATTACTATCTTATATACTGTACTTAATTAATAACTACCAGGCTTAACTGTAATAGAAAGGTGAGATATTCTTTCAAGAACTTACCAGATCGTCAGCAAAAATAAAAATGATATGAGGTCGAGTTTTGGCAGTTTTGTATTCTCCTGAAGAAACTTTTCCAAAATTTAGTCCAAAAATGCAAGTCGTGAAAATGGCAATTCGATTGAAGATTTTCATTTTTAAAACTTCAAAATAAAAGATACTTCTCTAATTAAACTGAAATTACGGATAGATATTTGAATAACAAGTAGAGACAGAAAAGGGAATGACTGGACCAAATAGAAAACACGAT
>JABUQX010032834.1:0-5000 GCA_015478945.1 Trachelipus rathkii
ATATATATATATATATATATATAGTTATTGTTGTTATATATATATATATATATATATATATATATATATTTAGCACTAAGAATAATGTCCATATCAGGAAAAGAAAAAAAAAACATAAAAAAGTGATAGTGTCTACTTTACGAAGATTTAAAACCAGGTATTATATAGTATATATAGTACAACTATGGGAAAAAACTATTCTCACGATGATTATTAGTACTGAAATCACCTCTAAGTAATAATTAAAAAAAAAAACAAATATAAAATTTTATTTTAAGAATGAAAAAATCACTTGTTTTTTTTTACTCGTTTTAATTTAATAAAGAAAAAAGAGAAAGAAAATACGGCTCTTTTATTGTACTATAAACTATATATATATATATATATATATTATTATTATTATTATTATATATATATTATTACATATATATATATATGTTATTATTATATGTTATATATATATATATATATATATTATAGAAGATATATATATTGTTATATATATATATTATTATACATATTGTATTATTATTATATATATAATATATATATATTATTATTATTGTTGGTTAAGGTTATTATTATCACATATATATATATTATTATTAATATATATTATTGTTATATATATATATATATATAATATATATATATATATATTAATATATATATATTATTATTATATATATATATATGTTACATATATATATGTTATATATATATATATATATATATATATATATATATATATATATATTTAATACATACTTATATATATATATATAATATATATATATAAGAAGAAGATAGTATATATATATATATATATATATATATATATATATATTATTAGTTATATATATATATATATATATATATATATATATATATATATATATATATATACTCGCTTATACTGTATATTAAATAACTTAATAGAAACTATGAAACCTTTTTCCCTGTGATTTTGCGTGACCTGTGAAAACGATGAGAGATTTTCTCCGCGGAAATAGACGTAGTTTAAGAAATTTGAGAGAATTAGAGTCAATTTGGGACTCCATCTTGCCGAAATGTTATCAACTAAAGCCATACACGCGAATGACGAGAACGTCAATCTTAAAAGTTCAAATCAGGTCTCTCCGTGTTGTCGTTTCTTCTTCCACTGTCAGCGGGAGAACTCCTTCTACAAAATTCGAAACACAAAGAAAAAAATTTACTTTAGTATGCGATTGAACGTGGTTAAGGGAGGATGTTTTTAGTCATTCCTCCTCTTTTGTTATGAATGATTTTTCTTCTTTTTTAAACTATTGCAAAGATTTAATCGAAAGTAAGTTTTGTATAATTATATTTTTTAAATTTGATTTTGATTTTAATTATTTATAATATTTAGTAAAATTGTATATGAATATAATTAAATTATTATTGTAGCAAATTTTCTCTAGATGGGAGAGAGAGAGAGAAATAATAGCAAAAAGGAGATATTTAAAATAAGTAAAACTTGATGGTGTATAGTTTCTCCTATACGACCTTTCAAGTTTCAAATACCCATATATATATATATATATATATATATATATATATATATATATATATATATATATATATATATATATATATATATATATATATATATATATATATATATATAGTAGCAGTTATATATATATATTATATATATATATATATATATATATATATATATATATATATATATATATTTATATATATATATATATATATAGTTATATTATATAGCAGTTATTATTATTATATATATATATATATATATATATATATATATATTATATATATATTATATATATTATTATATATATATATTATTATTATTACATATATATTACTATATTATATTATTATTATTATTATATTATATAATATTATAGTTATTATATTATAATATACTATATATTATTATTACATTATATATTATTATTATTATTATTACTAATATTATACATTATTATTATTATTACATTTCATATATATTATACATATTACATATTATTATTATATTGCTATTATATATTATATATATATATATATATATTATACATATATACATATATAAGGCTATTTAAGTACTATATTACATATTGGGTTATTATTGCCATATACATATTATTGTTGATATTAGTTGTTAAGTTATGCTAAGATATATATTATTATTATTACATATATTATACATATTATATTATTATTATTATTATTATTATATATATATATTCATATATATATTATTATTATTATATATGTTATACATATATATATATATTATTATATTATTAAGTTATTATTATATATATATATATATATAATATTATATATTATATTATTATACATACATGCACATGTTGTTGGTTATACATTATTGTTACATACATATTATTATTAGTTATTACATATATATATATTATTATTGTTATATTATTTATACATATATTACATATATATGCTAAAATCTCTATATATACATTATTATTATTACATATATATATTATATTGTATTATTATATATATATATTATTATTGTTATTATGTTATATAGTATATTATATTATATTATTATATATATATATATTATACATGAGCATACATATGTTATAGTTATTATATACATATATTATTACATATATATATACAGCATATTATTTACATTATATATGTATATATATATATATTATTGCTATATTATTATTACATATATATGTATTAGAGAAAGATATATATTACATATATATACATATATATATTACATATTATTATTGTTATTGTTAGTTATTGTTATTATTATTGCTATTATACATATATTATATTGGTTATTACATACACAGCATATTACATACTTACATATACATATTGGTTGTTGGTTATTATGCTGAAAGTTATTGCTACATATTATTATTACATACATATTATTACTATTATACATATAGTACATATATATTATTGGTTATATTACATTACATATATTATATATACATATACATACATATATTATATTGTTACATATTATATATATACACGCATATATTATTATTATTAATTTATTATTATATATATATATATATGTTACATATATTATATATATATATATATATATATATTATATTATATTATATATTATTATTATTATTATATATATATATATATTACATATATATATATAACATATTATATTATATATATTTACATATATATATTATTGGTTATTATTATTACATATATATATATATATTAGTTAATATATATTATTATTACATAGTTGTTATTATTATTATATATATAATATACATACATATATATACACGTAGTTACTACATATATTATAAGTTATTGGTTGTTGTTGATATAGCAGCTATTATTATATATATATATATATTATATATATATTATTATTGTTATATATATATATATATTATTATTATTATATATATATATATATATATATATATATGACATCGTAGATATTTTTATGTAAATATATATATATACATTATATATATATATATATTATTATTATATATATATATATTATTATGTTGTTGTTGTTATTACATATATTATTAAGGTTATATATATTTATATATTATTGTTATTATATATATATATACATATATTATTATTATTATACAAAGAATTTAAGTTGTATATATATATATATTATATATATACAGAAATATATATATTATTATATTATATATTATTATTATTGGTTATTATATTATTATTATTATTTATTATATATATATATTATATATATATATATATATATATATACTTCCATATTACACACATTAGATGAGCATATATATATCGGTATAGAATAGAAATGTAGCGTTAAAGTTTTTATATATATATATATATATATATATATATATATATATATATATATATATATATATATATATCTATATATATATATATATATATAGATATCAAACCCTTGGCTATTGGACATAAGTTTAATATTATTTAATAACATATAGCAAATCTTTAAAAAATTTCTTAAACAAGAACAATTACAAGAACTTACAAACGCAATATATTTATAAAATACCATGTTATGACTGCTCGGATATATATATTGGAGAAACAAATGATCTGCCCAGGAGAACTTACCAACATAGTTATGATTTGAACATCGATGCCCCCAATTCCGCTCTCACTGCCCACAGAACCTCAAAACAACATAGAATTAATATTAAAGAAACTTCCGTCTTGAAATATTGCAACAATTCCACTAAAAGGAAATTAATTGAGTCAATATATATTTATAATGCTGGAAATTTCAACAAAGTATTAGGTGATGTAAAACTATATAGACAAGATCCAAAATTCAATTCTTCTAGATTCATACTACTTGAAGGACATCAAGAAGGAAAATAACAACCAACTATAAAATTTATTTGAAATTTATTATAATTTGTCCTTGTCAATAAAGTGTCAGTTCCTAATTTTCACATTCTGAAAAAGGTCCATTGGATTTGTCATGGACGAAAGCTAAATTAAGTGAAAATAAAAATTTTTAATTGTTCTTGTTTAAGAAATTTTTCAAAGATTTGCTATGTATTATTAAATATTATTAAAATCATGTCCAATAGCCAAGGGTTTGATATCATATATCTATAATTTTACGTATCAAGCAACATAAATACTATATATATATATATATATATATATATATATATATATATATATATATATATATATATATATATATATATATATATATATATATATATATATATATATATATATATATATATATATATATTATATATATATATATATATATATATATATATATATATATATATATATATATATATATATATATATATATATATATATATATATTGGTTGGCCGACATACCAGGTGCGGTGCTGAAGAAGTGCGGTGCATATACAAGTTATATATATACCGTATATATATATATATATATATATATATATAGGTTATATATTATATATATATATAA
>JABUQX010032834.1:17500-22500 GCA_015478945.1 Trachelipus rathkii
ATCCTCTCTTTCTTTCCTTCATTTTCTATCTATCTATCTATCTATCTATCTATCTATCTATCTATTTATCTATCTATCTATCTATCTATTTATCTATCTATCTATCTATCTATCTATCTATCTATCTATCTATCTATCTATCTATCTATCTATCTATCTATCTATCTATCTATCTATCTATATATATATCTATCTATCTATCTATCTATCTATCTATCTATCTATCTATCTAATTTATTTTAATGTAATATATATTTTTTAATGTACTCAGTGTACGAAATAAAGAAATAAAGACTAAAGACTATCTATCTATCTATCTATCTATCTATCTATCTATCTATCTATCTATCTATCTATCTATCTATCTATGGTTTATATTCAACTGTATAACAGAACTTGAGTTAAAATAATCGATACTAATTAATAAAAGTCATTCGAAAAAAAGCGATCTCATCTTTGAGAACGAATGGGCTCAGCTTCAAGTGTTTATTACCCATGACATGCCTTCTGGTGGTAAAAAAAAATAGAGAAGAAAAAAGACATCATTGTTGTTTTGTTGCTCGCTTAATTATTGTTATTATTATTATTATTATTATTATTATTATTATTATTATTATTATTATTATTATTATTATTATTATTATTATTATTATTATTATTATTATTATTATTATTATTATTATTATTATTATTATTGTTGCTTTTATTATTATTATTATTATTATTATTATTATTATTATTATTATTATTATTATTATTATTATTATTATTATTATTATTATTATTATTATTATTATTATTTTTTTTTTTTTTTTTTTTTTTTTTTTTTACAAGTTCTTTCAATTCTTCTAAATATTTCTTTATTTTCAGAAGAAATTTTATTAAGGACTACTATTCGAGAATAAAAAGAAGTTAAAACTTTTAATATTATACCAATATTTCGCCTGCACACGTTACTTCAGGCATGATCACGGTTAACTAACTATTATTTATAATGCAGCTACAAAATAAATTTCTAAATATAAAAATCTAAAATTATTTTACACTACTCAGAAGTTTAAAATACTTTGATGAAAATCAAAAAAAGGTACACAATGTTTTGCAAATGTCAACCATACTATCATGGATAATAGGTGGAACACTTTCAAATATTCAAAACATTCAAGCATTCATCGTTCCATTACCACTTTGATTTTCGGGGTTCTTTTTAATAAAAAGAGATTCTGCTATGCGAAGATAGTTGAAATTACCAACTTGAAATAAAATTTTAAAACAATTAGCAATTTCAACTGTAGGAGGGGATTTGTGATCCGTCGTGTAATGCTCCCATATTTTACTGGGTTTACCTGTGTTGCATAACTCAGGTTCTTAAAGTGTTAGTTGTGCATCCCACATAAGAGGAATTACATCCTACTTTGCAAATAAATTGATACACAACATAACTTCTGTAATCCTCCGAACAATGACCACGGGTACTAAAATATGAGGACACTCGTCTCGGTGTATAGTAACTTCTAACATTTACTCTTTTCTCTGACTTAACATGTTCCTTTACAATTATGTTTAATTTTCGTTCTTCTCTAGAAAAATTTGTTAAATTTAATGATTTAAAATAAAAAGTTATCTTGCTTTCCATGTTAAGTGAATTTTTATTTGAAGTTAAAATGTTGTTTATAGTTCTTTTAATAACCTTTTCTATTTTAATTTGAGGGTAACCATTATTAATTAAGTTTTTTGTTATTCTTATTACCTCTTTGTTAAAGAGTTCCCACGTTGAAGTTATTTTATAAGCTCTGTGAATTAGGGTTTTAATAATTGATAGTTTATATCTTTCGGGTATATTAGAATCATAATTTGTGTATAAACCTTTATCTGTTCTTTTAACATTTACTTCTCTTTCAACTCTACCATTTTTAAAACAAAGTAAGATATCTAGGAATGCCAGTTTTTTATCTTTAACATCTTCATAAGTGAAGTTTAGTACGGACAGTTGTCTAAGTCTTTCTATGAAATTTTTTAAATGATTTGAATTTTCAAATATGACAAAAGTGTCATCGACGTATCTTAAATATGTCTTCGGATTAAATGTGTTATTTTCATTCATAATTTGGTTTTCAATATGAGACATGTAGAAATCGGCGAACGTTGGACCCAATGGAGATCCCATCGAAACACCGTCTTTTTGTATAAAGGTTTCATTATTAAAATTAAAAGGGGTTTCTGTAGTACAGATAGTTAAGAGCTTTTTTAAAATAGTTTTCAATATTAGGTGGTGGTTTATCTCTGTTTTCATAAACTTCTTTAAGTATAATATCTATTGTTTCTTTAACTGGAACGTTAGTGAACAGACTTTCAACATCTAGAGACACTATATAATCAGAATGGAGGAATTCTGTTTCGTTAATGTGCAAGAGAAATTCATCGGTAGATTTTACTATAAATTTTTCATTTAAATATGGACGCACAATATTGTTAATATACTGTGCAATGTCATGAGTGACAGTACCAGTCATACTTATTATAGGACGTAGGGGAGGATTTTCTATGTTCTTGTGGATCTTGTTTTGTTGAAAGTCTGTTCACTAACGTTCCAGTTAAAGAAACAATAGATATTATACTTAAAGAAGTTTATGAAAACAGAGATAAACCACCACCTAATATTGAAAAAACTATTTTAAAAAAGCTCTTAACTATCTGTACTACAGAAACCCCTTTTAATTTTAATAATGAAACCTTTATACAAAAAGACGGTGTTTCGATGGGATCTCCATTGGGTCCAACGTTCGCCGATTTCTACATGTCTCATATTGAAAACCAAATTATGAATGAAAATAACACATTTAATCCGAAGACATATTTAAGATACGTCGATGACACTTTTGTCATATTTGAAAATTCAAATCATTTAAAAAATTTCATAGAAAGACTTAGACAACTGTCCGTCCTAAACTTCACTTATGAAGATGTTAAAGATAAAAAACTGGCATTCCTAGATATCTTACTTTGTTTTAAAAATGGTAGAGTTGAAAGAGAAGTAAATGTTAAAAGAACAGATAAAGGTTTATACACAAATTATGATTCTAATATACCCGAAAGATATAAACTATCTATTATTAAAACCCTAATTCACAGAGCTTATAAAATAACTTCAACGTGGGAACTCTTTAACAAAGAGGTAATAAGAATAACAAAAAACTTAATTAATAATGGTTACCCTCAAATTAAAATAGAAAAGGTTATTAAAAGAACTATAAACAACATTTTAACTTCAAATAAAAATTCACTTAACATGGAAAGCAAGATAACTTTTTATTTTAAATCATTAAATTTAACAAATTTTTCTAGAGAAGAACGAAAATTAAACATAATTGTAAAGGAACATGTTAAGTCAGAGAAAAGAGTAAATGTTAGAAGTTACTATACACCGAGACGAGTGTCCTCATATTTTAGTACCCGTGGTCATTGTTCGGAGGATTACAGAAGTTATGTTGTATATCAATTTAATTGCAAAGAAGTAGGATGTAATTCCTCTTATGTGGGATACACAACTAACACCTTAAGAACCCGAATTATGCAACACAGGTATAAACCAAGTAAAATATGGGAGCATTACACGACGGATCACAAATCCCCTCCTACAGTTGAAATTGCTAATTGTTTTAAAATTTTATTTCAAGTTGGTAATTTCAACTATCTTCGCATAGCAGAATCTCTTTTTATTAAAAAACTTAAGCCGGACATCAATGTGAAATTTAATGAAATGAATGAATGCTTGAATGTTTTTTAAATATTTGAGTGTTTTGCAGGTACACCTAGTATCCATGATAATAGTTGTATTTGCAAAACAATGTAAGCTTTTTTTGATTTTTCATCAAAATTATTTTTTAAACTTCACAATTAATGTAAAATAATTTTAGATTTTTTTATATTTAGAAATTTATTTTTGTAAGCTGCATTATAAATAATAGTTAGTTAACCGTGATCATGCCTGAAGTATGCAGGCGAAATATTGGTATAATATTAAAAGTTTTAACTTCTTTTTATTCTCGAATAGTCCTTAATAAAATTTCTTCTGAAAATAAAGAACTATTTAGAAGAATTGAAAGAACTTGTAAAAAGTACGTTAAAATTGACGCTGATCTAAATTTTCTTCTTATTATTATTATTATTACTGATTATTATTATTATTATTATTATTATTATTATTATTATTATTATTATTATTATTATTATTATTATTATTATTATTATTATTATTATTATTATTATTATTATTATTATTAGGGGACCTAAGTTCTCCATAATCCCAGACCAGTGAGAGGTGTGAAAATAATAAAATATTGCTTCAGACAAAAAAAAAAAAATTTATTTAGAATTACGATTTCCTTACTGAAACCGGTTGGAGTCTGTATATTTAATAAGGAGCATTATTGTTATTATTATTATTACTATTATTATTATTATTATTATTATTATTATTATTATTATTATTATTATTATTATTATTATTATTATTGTTATTATTATTATTATTATTATTATTATTATTATTATTTTATTATATTATTATTATTATTATTATTATTATTATTATTATTATTATTATTATTATTATTATCAATATTATTCTTATTATCATCATCATCATCATCATCATCATCATCATCATCATCATCATCATCATCATCATCATCATCATCATCATCATCATCATCATTATTATTATTATTATTATTATTATTATTATTATTATTATTATTATTATTATTATTATTATTATTATTATTATTATTATTATTATTATTTTAAAATTTACCTTCATTATCCTTTTTTCCAATACTTTGAAGGTTTTTTATCGTTATTGTTTATAATCTAAGGTTTGCCCTTAGGTCGAGCTTCAGCTTGACATTTCTGAACTTCACTTAGTTAACTTTCCCTCCCTAATTAAAATAATGATAATAATAATAATAATAATAATAATAATAATAATAATAATAATA
>JABUQX010032834.1:30000-37500 GCA_015478945.1 Trachelipus rathkii
CTGTTTTAATAGCGTTTGTAAAAGGGGAGTAATGCAATTGTTCAATAGCAAGAAATCTTTGGTAGTGGGAGATTTGATACAACTACATGTTCTAGATTCCATCATTTCAATAAGCCTGTATTGGTGGAACAGCCCATATATATGAAAATGTGTATTTGCAAGTTTAGGAAGAGTGTTAAAGTTCTGAAAGCAGCTCTGAACTTTGACATTCTTCATAGTTTCTTGGAAGAGTGCCAAAGTTCTGAAAGCAACTCTGGATATTTGACATTCTTCATAGTTTCTTGGAAGAGTGCCAAAATTCTGAAACCAGATCTGAACTTTGGCACTCTTCCTAGTTGCTTGGAAGAAGTGTCAAAGTTCAAAAGGAAGCTGTGATCTTTGACACTCTTCTTAGTTTCTTGGAAGAATGTCAAAGTTCTGAAGGCACCTCTGTACGCCCAACCTATTCGAAGTATGCTTACCGAGAGGTAATGTGATCTTTTCAAAAAGATCGAGTCAAGTAAAGATAAGAACACCCAAATCGATGGGTTCCCAGAATTCTTCTATTAGTGGAAACGTTATGTGACGTAGGGTTCCCAGAATTCTCCTATTGGTCGAAACGTTATGTATCGTGTTTTTTCTGTATTTGTAATTAAACTAAATACTAGTATCAACGCCGAGGGTACCTTTTATAAACGATATAAAAAAATATAGTTTGCTTTGACATTTTTCAATTAAAAATTTAGAATATTCTATATTTTCTTAGTGTTTAAATTTTTGAATATTCTGCATTTTTTATTTTTCAAAAATTTAAAATGTTCTTTATTTTTTATATGAAAATTTTAGACCTAATTAACCAAGAAAGAATGACCACTTCGATTTTTCACGCCCCTTAGGTTTAACAAGGGGAAATCAGTGGGCATGGCCCCCTCTGAAATTTGCTTAGTCAATAAAATTTCATACCAGACTTACTGAAATTCTCAGATAAAGGGGTCATGAACCCCCTCAAACTCTAGAAATCCCTAATTAACCAAGAAAGAATGACCACTTCGATTTTTCACGCCCCTTAGGTTTAACAAGGGGAGAATCAGTTTTTAGAGTTTTAAGGTAGAGTAAACCAAGATTAATAAGTTTTTAGTTAATAAATTAATTAAATGTTAAACAAAAATGATAAAGCCAAGCCTCCATGGCCAAGAGAAAAGTCCGACCGACAAGTTTGGCGGCAGCAAATGACAAAATCGTCTCTACTTGGAAGGATTCCAATTAAACCTTATCTGGGGAGGACACTCACTGCACACACCACCACCTATATCTATAAAATACATATATTCAGCTATATTAAAGATATATATATAAAAATTAATATAATATTTAATACATATATATATATATATATATATTATATTATATATATATATATATATATTGGAAATGTAACTTCAAGAAGACAAATTAAATATAGTTGTGGTTTAAAAAATTGGTTCCCCACAAAATCGTGTATGATTTTTTTGCCAGTTTTTGAAAACTTGAATTTCATGGCAATAGAAAAGAGAAATGAAGGATAGTGGATAATTTGTGCAAAATCAATTGCCAACGATGAAAAGGGGGATTAAATGATAAAGCCGAAGAAGATAAGTGATTTACTCATTTACTTTTAAGTTTGATTTATTTTCTATTCCATTATTATTTATTATTTAATTTTTGGTTATATATATATCATATATATAATATATATATATATATATATATATAATATATATATATATATATCATATATATATATATATATATATATATATATATATATATATATATATATATATTATATATATATATATATATATATATATATATATATAGAGAGAGAGAGAGAGAGAGAGAGAGAGAAGAGAGAGAGAGAGAGAGAGGCAGTTGATTTTTAGAGTTGTGGTTGATTGTATACTAGCTTTCATACATAAATATGTGAATGTATGAAATTTGTTGAATCGGATGTGGATATTCAGAGAAACCTAATATTTGTACTACGGATGCAGATGCTCAGGGAAACACGTATTGCGGATGCGGATATTTATAAAACCTGTATTTCAGATTTGGATATTCATAAATCAAACATTTGAGGTGGGGATGTTAATGAAACCTGTATTGCGGTTGCGGATGTTCAAAGAAATTTTGTACCGCGGATGCTGATTTAAATTAGAGTCGCAAAGCAAGGGACCTAGGTTTGATACCCCTTCCAGATCCTAGGTGTCAATTACCTAAAGAATTTCCACTCCTAGAATGGGGCTATGCCCGTGAGGTGTGAGATGACACTACCAATTCCAAGGTTACAAATATTATCTCTTTAAGGCATCGAATAATTATGAAAAGTTTTGCAGTTATGAGAATTAAATTCAATAAAGACGTATGACTAAAACGGGATTTTCAGTTGAAGTTGGGGACCAAATGCCTGGAGCTTCTACGGGTGCTTAGTTTGAGTATCATAGTATTTTACAGAGTTCGTGGTATGGTTATTGATAGCCCCGTTCAATAATTTTGATGTTGTGAGTCTATGTCTGATTTGAGTGCTGACTGTGCGTTCTTTATTTGGTTTATGATGTTTAGTTGGTGTTTCAGGTAGTTGAGGGTGTGTTATTCCTTGGAGTGTTGGTTATTGATATTATCTGAGTGTAGTATTTGTATTATATTTAGGTGATTTTATTAGATTAGTTATGGCAGAAAATGCTACCATTCATTGCTGCTGAAGTTATTTTTTATATTATTTTGTGTTTGGTGTGTTGGTTTTTTTGTGACCGTGGGTGTTCGTGTACCTGTGTTATCATTTGGCGAGAAATGTCACGCAAAATGGTTTGTTAACAGGACGTTTTAATGGTGAGTGTATATGGATAACTACAGGAGCATGATATATGGTAAAATGGTATGTTAGGATCGATCTCTCTTTATTTATAGTATGAGGTTATTATAGATTGATGTGCGTAGTTTGGTGGTGTGTTGTTGGATTGTTCGGTTGTGAGTACTTTGAAATCACAATATTGGTATATATATATGATTTATCTATATTATATATGCTATATGTGTGTCTTGAGACCTCGAGATCATTCTGTGTGGAGGTAAGAGAGAGCGTGTGTGAGGATTAATTTATTATTTAAAATAAGTATATATTAGTGTGTGTGATTGGGTGAGTGCTGGATTAATCTTTGTTCATTCTAACCTGTCCCTAAGACTAATTTGGATGTAGTGAGGTTGTGGATTCTGAATTTAAGGGTTTCTTAGTGTGTTCTGCTTTTGCGTTGTGGTTGTGTCAATAACCTCTTACGTCTGTGCGCTGAGCTCCCCGTATATTACTGTGTCCGTGAGTTTAGTTACTGTACAGGTGGGCATGCTTCCTAGTTTCCAGAACAGAATCAATCATGCAATTCTAACCATTGCCTCTGAGCTGTGCCTTTAGAGGTGGTGTGTGATGCGTTGTCGCGATTGCTAAAAAGATTTTCTGTGCTTTCTTCTATTTTATTGTGTTTTTTTTGGTCTCTCAGTTACTCTGTGTCATTGATCTCTGTGGTTTGGAGATTGATGTTAGTGTGTAGTTATCGTTGTTAGTCAGTTGTTTTTAGGTGTGATTGGATTTTTTATGTATGTTGGTTAGGTTTAATTTTGAGGTAGGTTTGGTTGTTTTATATTGTTTGGTTGGGTACCTACAGTATAATATATTATATAATAGTCATAAAAAAATATTATAGGGTATGGTTTAGTATGAGGGGGTGATATATAATAATATTTAAGTTTTAGATATTTATGTGATGTTTTATTTGTTATAGTGTATATATATATAATATATTATTATATAGGGTTGTGAGTTATATACGTCCTGCACTCTGGTAATACGTGTATATATATATATATATTATATTATATATATATTCTAGTGAGGTATAGTTATATATTAGTGGCCGTTATTTCACTATTATATTATTTAGATTTATTATTATTTATATATTGTATATAGTAATATATATATATATTCACAATTCTCTATTATTTATATTGTGTACAGAGTGCGTGCGAGAGTGTGTGTGTGAGATAGTGTATACGTCTGAGAGTGAGAAACATATATTGAGAGTCCTCTCGGAAAAAGAAAGATAAATAAATAAAATTACAATATATTAATTTTTTTTTTTTTTAACATACTGAAAAGTTTCTACGTATATATTGTGCGAGCGCTACTATGGAGTGAGTCACAACAAATTGTGATTGACTGAGTGTGATTGATTGACTTGTTACATATACATTTTTCAATGTCTATTCTGACAATGTTGGCCTTGGCGAGTTACTGAGTATATGCTTTATATATAATAATTATATATTGCTTGACATATATATATATATTCTCAAACAAATAGATAAATTTATTCTTTCGCACCCAATTTGCCCAAAAATGTTTTCAATTAGAGAGAGTACTAATGCTTTATATTTATTATATTTTTATCACGGAAAAATTATTCTGTTTGTTCATCATTTTATATTTTCATCATATTTTCGGTTTATTATTTATTTTTTCTTTATAATTATCTTCTTGTTCTTGTTCTTATTATTATTATATTTTTATTTTATATATTATTTATTTCATATGTTTTATTTTCTTTTTATATATTTTATTTGATTATTTTTTTTATATATTTTTAATATTTATATTTAATATATAATTTTTGTTTTATTTTTTTTATTTTTTTTTATAATTATATATTATATATATATATATATATATGTTTTCTGTGCATATGTGTGTATGTATGTTTTTTTTAAAATAATATTGGTCTCAATTATTTTTTAATATATATTAATTTTATATTTTAACAAAATAATATAATAACAAAATTAGCAAGCCTTACGGTTTTTTCGCGACTTTGAGCTCACCCTGATTTTCCCTCTGGCATATATATATATATATATATATATATATATATATATATATATATATATATTATTATATATATATTATATATCTATTAATTATATATATATATTATAAGTATATATGTATATTATATATATATATATATATAGTATTATATATATGATATATATTTATATAATATATATATAATTATATAATAATATATATTATATATATATATATATATATATATTATATATATATATATATATATATATATATAGGGCTTCAAAGAAACTGGGAGTTCTGTTCAGGTTGCGGAAATTATTTTCTTCCGAACAGTTACTTCTATTATATAAGGGTCTTATCCTCCTTAATATGAAGTACTGTTCCCACATTTTTTTTTGGGGGGGGGGGCTCCGGTTCCGCCCTTCTATTTGATAAGGCTGAGGCTAAGGCTATATAATATTAATAAACTGTCCCCTACTTTCATACTCCCTTGACCTTCTATCTCTGCCACGTGACGTTGGTGCTCTATCTCTTTACCATAGGTACTACAACGGCAGATGCTCGAGTGAGTTGACCTCTCGCATTCCACCACCAATGTGTCGCCGTCGTTGCACAAGGGGTGCCCAGCTTTCTCAGGAATTTTGTGTGAATATTGGGAACTCCAGGCTTGTTCGTTGTGGGGTCTCCTTCTTTCCAGCCACCTCTCTTCTGTGGAACTCTCTGCCCTCATCTATTTTTCCTGCAGGATTTAATCTCCCTCTCCTTAAGTCCTCCGTCGGCGGTCACCTCAGAGATTTGTGTTAAGCTTGGGATGGGTTGGGTTTCCTCCATTATTTTATTTTCTGCCCCCTCCTCGAAAAGGGGTGGTTACCTGTAATCATATATATATATAATAATATACTATATATATATACATATATATAGTATATATATATATATTATATATATATATATATATATATTATATATAATATATATTATAAATATTATATATATGGATTTTGTCAATTTATGTGTGACTGAGAATTTATTCCATATCGATTGCAATGGATCCCGAACACATTTTTATTTCAAAAACGTCAAAATACACACTTTATTTTAAATAAACAGAGCTTCCCACCTACTAAAAAATATTAAAAAAAGAAAAGTCCTAATTATTTTATTTAAATCTATGTACCTAACACAACTTAACTTGACCTATAACACAACAACATATATCATATATAATATATATATATATATATATATATATATATATTATATATATATATATAGTATATTTATATATATATCTATATATATATATAGTATATATTATATATATATATAGTATATTATATATATATATATATATATATATTTCTTTATTATATTTTAAATAAATTTCCCAAAAATATTATATATATATATATATTATCACTATATATTATATAATTATATTATATATTATTATCTTCGGACCGATATATACCTCTAAATAATATATATGTATATATATATATATTGTTCGAAAGCGTAAATTGTCAAAACACTTTGACTTCGGCTTCATTCTGTCACACATAATTAACAAGACCCATATATATATATATATATATATATATATATATATATAATATATATTATATATAATATATATATATATATAACTAATATATATATATATAGTTATATATATATTTAGTCTGCATCAAGATTTAAAACAAATTAATTTTTACCCCCCTCAGTTTAAATAATAAAAAATTATGGCAAACGTTTAAAAGTTGTTCCAGAACAAATAAAAGGGAAATTCTACAAATAACAATGATAAAACCTCACCGGCAATCTCCAACGAAATTGTACTGGCGGAGCCAGGCTGCTTGATGCAACCTTTACTTAATTGATAAATGAATGTGCGTAGTTTGTTAGATGTATGGTAGGTGCATATATGAAGAGAGATTTTGGTTCCAACCAGGAAAAAAAAATAGAATTATTAACAAGCAATACAAAAGATATATAATATACTATATATAATATATATATATATATAATATATATATATATATATATAATATATATATATATATAATATATATAATATATATATATAATTAATATATATATTATATATATAAATATATATATAATATATAGGCGTAATGTACTTTAGACTGACAGATTGCATAGATTACAGTAATAAATTGAACTTAAATAATTTTGACCTAATTATACTAAGCCTGAAAAATTTTAATTTTATGGAAAACTTATAAATATTATATATAATATATAATATATATATATATAATTATATAGTATATATATATTATATATATATATATTATATATATATTAATAGTATATAATATATTATATAGTTTTGGCCATAAAGTAAATTGTCTTTCGCATAAAAGGAGTCGGAAGGTAAAATTTGTAAGATTTCGCAACCAACGAAAAGATATTGAATGCCTCACTATATGTAATATATATATATATATATAAATCGGTGTGTACCTAACGCAAACTTTATCCTTACCTAAACTTAATAGCCCACAAGTAGGCCCTAACCTAATGGATTACTTGACAATGCAGTAAATTTCGACCTAACCTAAATGGATTTTGTTAGCCCAACAACTAAGACGCTAACCTAA
>JABUQX010032834.1:42500-45000 GCA_015478945.1 Trachelipus rathkii
CGGCTGGGGATGCAGCGAAGAACAAAGTGTAAATTGAGTCAGTGAAAGGGAATGCCTGGAGGAGGAGGAGAGAAGGGAATGCCAGGAGGAGAGAAGAAAGGTGCATAATCGGAGGTGAATTGTTTCTCTGGGTTTTTGTAAGGGATGTTATGGTTGGCTGATTTTGTTCAGGGAAAGAACGCGGCCCAGCTTGAATAACCGCGAGTATGCCACAGTGGAGGGTGCGTCGCAGTCCCTTGAAAGCCCTAGGGTGGATTTTCTGACTGCGAAAGGTTCTCCACACTAAAGGGTATAAAGGGGGGTAGGAAGGCTGGGCTTTCTTTTAACGACTTACGTCCTATTTCGCTTGCTACTACTTTTCTGTTAACGGTGTGGTGTGTCACACCACCTTAACCATCAGCCCCAAGTCTGTGGGTAATGGAGAGGATAATATAATATATAAATAAATAATGAAAAATAAAAAATATAATAATAATAATAAATAAATAATAATAGTAATCAATTTATATCTAATTAATAAATAATAATTAATGAATAATAATAATATAATAATAATATAATAATGCAATAATAATATAGATAATATATAATATATATTAATGATAAATAATAATTAATATAAATAATCAATAATGAGAAAACATAATATATGCAGTGCGTCGTCTTGCTAGGAGATGCAAATGCATGCGCTCGGAGATGGTCGTGATCGCGCTAAACGACGGCTTCTTCATTTTTCGGCGAATATTGTAATGAATCGGTATGGGTACATGGAGATGTGTCAGAGGAAATAAATGTTGAGGAGAAGAGGAAGAGAGGTGATGGGAATTGGTATTTAGAAAGGGCAAATTTGATTTTTGCTCGCTGTGACTGAAACAAAGATGAAGAGAAACGGGTGACAATTTAAGTGGTGTGGTGTGAGAAATGTGTGCTGAGACATGGTGTGCAAATGAATGAGAGAGGGAGAGAAGTGAGTTGCAATTTTGATGAGTGACGGCTGGTGGTAGCAGTAAAGCTATGGTAAGATCTGTTGTGTGTGAGTCCTAAGAATTCTAAGATGGTTTTTTAAATTTAAGTTTGAAAAGGTCAAGGTTATGTGTGGTTGTGACGTATTGGTCCATCTCGAGGGAAACGTTGAAGAGGGTTACGATTTGTTTGGGATTTAGAATGTGAATGATGCTCTGGAAGCTGGGGTGAGTAGGGAGCTTCAGTATTTGGACTTGTTGTTGTGGGCACCTGAATGGTTTTATTAGGTGATCAAAGAAGGGATGGTATAAGGCAGTTTGTCTTTGGAGTTGCGGGAAGAAAATGAGAATGGTAAGAAATGAGAATTGATTTCCTGTGAAGAGAGAGGTATGTGTGTAAGTTTAATAATAATCAACTGTTACAGATCGTTGAGATTGCCAATAAGTAATAGACTAGTAGTTGGTGTAGGGTAGAGATGGTATCGAAGTGAACAAGTATGATTGATTTTGTGTTGGTGAAGAAGGAGATGTTTGAAGTATGTGTTCGATGTGTAAATCAACGTGAGGGGTTTTAGGAAATGGGATTATCCGATTCATTATACGTTGTTCTAGCTGCAAACATTAAGTTAGTGGGGGCTTGGGATGGAGTAGGTTACAGGTGGATACAAAAGGAAGACTACGGTAAAATTAGAAGTGAGAAGTTAAAGCAACAAGACAATAAGGTTAAGTATGTGAGAGAGCGCTTTGCTAGTAAATCCGGTTGACATTGTGAACGAGTTGAATATCTGAACAAATCTGGGGGCAAAATGAAGGAAGCATTGTTAGTAGTTGGCAAAGGCAAGTGTGTGGATGTGCTATCAAGTAGGACAGTAAGAAAATAATAATAGATAATAATATTGCAACTATTAATATTAATAGAATAAGTTAATAATTAACTTAAAAGAAACAAATTTTAAAAAATTATGACGTTTATCAACTGTTTACATACAATTTGAGTTGAATCAATTTACAATTCCAATTATATTGAAGGACGGAAAAGAATTGAGGAATTTAATGGGAAAAACACATGTTTTCCCCACACCAGATAAAGCAATCAATCTGTTAAAAGGGGATGGATGGGAACAGAACCCTCTAACGCCGCCATATTAGATTTCGATTACTTTCGCGCCAAAATCCGATCAAACGGATTCTTCGCTCACGCAGTTTTCCCGCCCGCGGGAATCACGACCAGTAAAGCCTTTTTTATTCTTTATTTTTATTTATTAATAATAAAAAAAAGGATCCTTAGAAGAGTGTCATGAGGGAAAAAACTTTTCATGATCGGTTAAACAACGGTAATTTATTGAGATTACAAAAAAATTTAATATTCTTAGAAATAATATATATATATATATATATATAGCGTATATAATATATATATATATATAGCGCCTTATATATATATACTCTATACTACCATATATATATATATATATATACATATATATATATATATAAGGTTGGCGGAGCACGGAATTTCCACTTTGCTTCCGCACAGT
>JABUQX010032834.1:52500-63521 GCA_015478945.1 Trachelipus rathkii
TATATATATATATATATATATATATAAAATTTTGTAAGCACGTGTGGGACGACCCTTTTCGCTCCCCTGTCTCTGATTTGAAATCTTTCGAATTTTCTGCCTTATATTTTATGTTCTCTTGCCAATCTTCTACTAATTTCACCTGTCCTGACCATCTTAAATTTTGTGAGTACTTAAAACTTCAAAATAGGGGAGCGCATTCTTTCATCTTTTCTTTTTCCCGAAATCATAATTCTTGGCGATTTTAATGTTTACCACCGGCAACGGTTTTCTTAAAATTCTCAAGATATAGATGGTGAACTAGAAAATCATTTCTCTATCTCCAATAACCTCGAACAGATGGTAAAGTTTCATACTCGTATCCCTGATCAATTTGGGAGATAAACCCAATATACAATACATTTTCTTAACTTTCAATCAATCTCATTGAATTATTAGGCTTTTCCTCCTCTGTGTTCTTCCTATCACTTTACTTCTGCATCCTATTAAAAACTCTTCAAGTCTCCCGGAGTTACGGCTTTCGGTGAGGAAACTTCTTTGGCAATTTGTGGCTGTTAAACTGGTAGGAATTGCGATCGCACTACCTATGATTTACCATAGAATAATAATTGCTTTAGTTAGAGGGGACCCTTCGGAATTTATAGAACACATAACAGAAATGATTTTTTTTTTTTACTCGAAGTCGTACATTCCATACGTTTTCCGTTCAACTTAAGTAATAACCATGCATTAACTGCTTGTTGGCGTACTATTCGTCGCAGGTACGCCACGCCTCCTTCAGGAATTTAAGTAGTCCTCAAATTAGCTCTAAAAACTCGTGAAACATATTTCGTAGAAATCTCGCGAAATCTATGATCTAACACTAGAAACTGTTTTTTTTTTTAAGAAGAAACTCTTTCTAGGTCCTCTTCCTCAGATTGTTTCAGGCATTTGCTAAAGAGTGTCACCTCTAACTATGCATCTTCCTGTTCCCATCCCTTAGTTCTTTTTCCAACGACACAACTACTATTTCACCTTTCCTCAAACCTTTGCCTCTAATTCTATTTTAAATGATTCCGGTATTGTTCCTCCTCCTGCTTCTCCATTCAACTCATTTATACCTAACATAATAATTATTTCTAATGATGTTTTTTTCTGCCCTATTTGGACTTACTATTAAGGCGTATGGTTCTAATAGTATACTTGAGTGGTTCTAAAAAAGTGTACTTTGAAGCTTTTACCCTCTCTTGGTAAACTGTTTAGTATTTGCCCGTCCACCTTGAACAGTTTCCTCCTGCTGGAAGTGTACGCTCATTTAACCTATGCCGTAAAGGCCGACTTACCTATCGTCTATCCTTTTTTAATCTCAGATCTTTCCAAAGTTTTCGAGTCTATTCTTAAGAGGATGATTTTGGTAACCTCTTCATTCACCCCAATCATGTCTCTGATCACCAGATTGGCTTCCTTAAGGGGAGCACTCTTTCGGTGGTCTTATTCTCTTCTTTCTAGTATTGATCCTCTTCTCTTCGGAAAAATCGGTAAATCTTTTGATTTGGCGTTAACTAGTCACATAGAAAGCTTTCGATAACATCTGGAACAAAGATATGATTTCTAAACTTTCCTCTTTCGGAATCTATCTTTCAATCTGATTTTCTTTCCGATCGTTCAATGGCATCTGTTGCAGACGGATACCGTTCTTCTTTTAAATCTATTAATAGTGTTCTTCTAGGTTCTGTCCCATCCCAACCGTTTTCCAACCGTTTTGCAGCTTCGTCATCTATGCACTCTTATGTTGAGGAATCCACAATTTATTACTCGTATAACTTTGAACGACATCAGACTCAACTTAGAATAGTCAATATTAGGAGGACGGCCTTGGAGTTACTAGCATATGACCTTTCTAGTATTTCTAATTTGGGTAGAGTTTTCAAGGCCTCAAAAACTCATTTCCTTAGTCTATATACTCCTCAACATAATCTTTCACAGAACAATATTATCATCTTTGAAAAATTACAACTCGATCCTTCCCCATGCTCTTAATATTCTCTTTTTTTTTGTGTGGTTTCTGGGGTTTCTGATGATCTTTCTTCGAAGGATCATATTGCCTCTCTCACCAAACAAGTTTCTAAAAGGTCAGGTGTGTTCTGGAGCGTCTTCAGAATTTTTTCACGCCATTACATTTGTTTGGGATTCAAATGGGAATTATTGGTCCCTGTATGGAACACTTATCTCAAATCTGGGGTGGTTCCACTCACACAGCTCTTCTTAAAAGGTAAAGTTCAAGGTCTTTCTATTTTTCAACCTTCCTGCTCTCAATAACTCTCTAATAACTCCTCATTACCGTGAATTTGCTGCAGGACTCTCCTAATACTATCACTATTAAAATTGACACCTGTTCTTCCGAAATCTCTAATCATAAAAATCTTCCTTTGGCAGTAACTCGTGCGACTCGACGACCTAGATACACAGTTTTTTTAGCTCGGAATTTTTTATATTCATCCATATATCTATTACTTCATATGTCTACTTTTTCCTTTCTAAAATATAATATATAAAATATTATAACGCTATTAATAGCTCTCCATTACAACTTTTTAGACTTTTTTTCCCATGAAAAATACTCTGTAATGATGAATAGGGCTGGTACAAAAAAATTATCGATTTTAATGAGTTCACGAATATATCGATATGTGTATTGGCAGATAATTTATTTCATTACGCGAGATATATCGATAATTTCGAGATATTAATAATAATAGTAATTATTATTGAATAAATAAATTAAAACTGAGTAATTCGAAAAATATACTGCTCACAAACTAAGTTCATCGTTTGAGTATTTCTTTACAATCTGTTATGGACTGTTTTCAACATCGAGGTTTTACATATGCAAAGTACTCTTTATTTACATCACAATTTTAACATAGCAAGTAAAAGGATATTGTCCAAGATTTCATTATTACTACTATTATTACTATTATTATTTTGCATATATATATATAGTAGAAATTAAGTAAGACTAGAATTATGTTAAGTCAGCTATAGCAAGAAGCAAAATCTTGTATTGCACATTAAAGCACTATGATCGGAAATGATTATTGACCAAAATTTTTATTATTTTAAGTTAATTTTTATATGCTAAGTACTAGTACTTAAATATTTGATGGTATCTATTTCAAACAATTTAATACATACACCTTAAATATATCAGCACAAGCAAAATTTGAGTGTTTATTTATAGCTTAGTTAGATATTTTAAATATACAAATTTCAGTACGTAAATTTATTAGTTATTAGACCACACCCACTTATTATTATATTTGAAGGAGTATGGCCGATATGACAGGCTAAATTGACTGGATGCCGTTTTAACTTTTTTAATATATATATATATATATAATATATATTATTAATATATATAAATATATTATATTAATATATTATATATATATATATTATACTATATATATATATTATATTATAATATATATATATATTAATTATATATTAATACTAATAAACTTTCCATTAATATTACTAAATTTCTTCCAATAAATTAAGAAAATACTTTTTTGTTGGCGTAGATAATTCTTAAAGTTCATTACTTCATAAAAAGACGTCTGTCTATATTGAATGTTATGTGTAAGTAGCTGTGTATGTTTCCGTGTTGTAGTTTTAGTTATGTATGTGTGTGTATATAATTAGAGGATAGTCATGAGTAATAGATGGAGAGAGAGACTGCAATTATGCTTTTAATATGATTTTATCTATATAAAAATGAATTGAGCAATGCCTATAATTCCGTTATACTCTACTGTGGTTACTGCAATTATTTAACCGATATGTTGTTTTCATGTGTTGTTATGTATGCGTATACCAGATGGGGTTTATGCGTCATCAACTGGAATATTATTATAGAAATCAGATAGGGAATACCTCTAAAAAAAAAGTCATATGTCGTATGTTGTGTGAGATAATTTAAGATAGATATTACTATTAATCTAAGCCGCCCAGACCGAAAAGAGAGTAAATTTCCTGCGCGGCGAGGTCTACATGTAAATCAAACCCCAATAATATCCCGCCTCAGGAGATTGAAGTCTTTCGCAATTGTGAGGTAAAACTTTAATTAAATGTATATATAGGGGATACGAATATGAATGAGTCAGAATTAAGTTTTATCGCTTCTGCGGACGGGGTGTGAGATGGAAGCCGTATAAAGCGCATTGATGTAATCCGACAGATCACAAAGTTCTTCGCACCATATCTAAATCGCGACGCGAGGGTAATACGCGGAGAACTGAACGCCCATCTAACCTGACATATCTTGAGCACCTCTAGAAAGAAGTTGCTAAAAAATCTATAGAAGATAGATGAGCAAAAAAGAATTCACGCTATCCGTCTTAGAGAGTTCATATTTATTGGGCTTGATTAAGATATAGAGCATTTCGAGTGAACTCCAAATATCCTATATATGATCGATTATAGCGAGACACCATATACTATTCCGTACCCGCGATTTGTGAGTATGACTGAGTGATAATAGTAATCATTAATTAGTACATATAAAATAAATTAATTATAGAAAATAAATAGGAAAACTTTTAATTTTTTTATTTAAATAACATATATAATTATATATATATATATATTTATAATATAATATATATATTATATATATATATAAATATAATATATAATATATATATATATATAATTATATTAATATATATAATATATATATATATTATAACTATATATCTTAATATATATATTAAATATATATATATTATATATATATATATATTATTCAATATCATATATATATATATATATAATTAGATAAATATATATTATATTATATATATATAATATAATATATAGATTATAAATATATATATATAGTATATATTATATATTATATATATAATTAATTATATTACTATTTAATATATATATAATATTATATACTATTAATAATATATATATTAATATTATAATTTAATTTATATATTATATATATTAAAGTAAAATTAAAATAAAGGTCATCTAGATATATATATTATTATATATAGTAATTAACTAATGAATATATATATAATATATATATATATATATATATAATATATATTATATATATAATATATATATATTATAAATATTATTAATATAAATATAATATATAATATATTAATATATATAATATATATATATATAATAATTTACTATATATATATATATATATATTATATATATTAATATAATATATATATTACACTTAATATATATATATATAAATAGTTAATTAATTAGTAAGAAATGAGAGAGAGAGAGATGAGAGAAGAGAGAGAGAAGACGTAGAGAGAGAGAGAGAGCAATAGAGAGAATGAGAGAGAGAGAGAGTAGATAGTAATAGAAGATGAGAAGAGATAGAGAGAGAGAGGAGAGATGATTTATTATTCTTAAAAGAAGAGAGTGAAATTACCAATAAGTCAAGTATTATCTTACAAATTTACACACTTTCTTCTCCTCCTTTCTATCTCACCAAAATGATAAGCCCAATTTATAAAAATATTTATATAATAAATATTTTTTAAAGTAAAAACCAAAAAAAGTAGGAACCGAACGGATAGAACTCTGGCATTGTTTACAATTGTCACGCTGATCCGACGGGCGCATTCGGTATATATATATATATACCGTTTCTAGAGGTGCAACCAAATTCCCTGAGTCCCTATATGATTGGGTTAATATTTATATAATTTTTCAAATTCGATAAGCGTATAATATTCTGAAGTACGATTTTTAGCTCAAACTATAGGTAGCTGCAGTCGGGCTTTACTGGATGAAAAGCAGTAGTGCGAAGCACATAATATAGCATGTTGCATAAAATTGCTATAATTGAAGAAGAAATTAACTCAAATATGTCTCTCTATACCATTGGGCTCAGATCTATAACGACGCTAAAAAAAAGTGAGTTCCCTTAATGTCAACATCCACAAGAGGCAACTATGGCAACTCTGGATTCAGATTCCATCTCCCCCCCCCAAAGACACGTCTTTCTTAATAGACTCCAAATCTCTCCGCCCTTCTCTAAAAACTCGCTCTTTTAAAATAACACCCATAACAATTCAAAATGTCAAACTTTCATTAGTACTGATTTTGGTTTACTAATCCGGTTGTTAATATCATTGTTCTTGTATCATCTAGGGCGACGTGAAATCTTTATACACAAAGTTATAGCACCAATATCTGCACTCTTAAAATGCGTACATATACACACCGTACATTCTCTTTCACATATATATTCACACCTGTCATCGGCATCATCTATAAAATCATTGCGAGAAGGAGCAAATTATCTCAGGAAAAAAGGCGTAAATCAGTCCGCCAAACCGAAAAATGTAACACAAAATAACCAGGTATAGAACCATTATTATATTATCTGTCCAGTCATTCATATTACAGTAATATTTTCGAAATTGGAGTATTGTGTATCTGATGCCTATTTCTTTTCTTATTTGAAGAATGAAAAAATGCTATAATATTTCCTATGCATTAAATTAGCCATTTAAATCTTCCCAAACATCTCATCTTTCTTTCTCTCTCCCCAATACTCATTCTAATACTCTATCTCTTCCCCCATCTCTTCACACAAAACAACCAACGCCTACTTACAAAATTATTATGGATATTTATAAACAACTAGTATTTTTCATCGATCCATTTTTTTTTATTCAACAAAACGATATATAGATAGCAAAAACGATTTATTCTAGTAAAAACAATTGCTACACATTCCGAAGACATTAAAAATATAGGTACATGACTACATACATACACAATTACCTTTACTGAAATAGCACAGTACATCGACCAAAAAGATCGGTACTCTTGTGAAGAAGACCTTAAGAATTGCTTAACTACGGAAGACAACGTAATTAAGCATTTCCTAACAAAAAGGCTATATCTCACCTTAGCTGCGGATTAAGCATATAACAATGAGGCATAGGAAAAACCGTTAAAAACCTAAATATAGCTCATATTAAGCCGAGTTTTACCGTTTTTAGGGAGCATATTTGTGCTAATTTTTTTCTATTAGTAACATTCTGATAGTCATTAATTATATTGAATTATGTCTATTTTTTATGTCATTATTGATGTCAATATCTAAAATAAATACCTGAAAAATTAGAGTTTTAGATAGATTATTTATATATTTCCCCCCGTTCCTATTTGTCCCGGAAAAAGGAAAACTAATATATATCAAAAAAAATTAAAAAGCTTATTGTAATATAAATATAATGAGCTATTTTATCTGATCAGTACCTCCAAAAGATAAAAATTCTGATAAATGTATAAGGAATCACTCACTAACAACATAATATGCACTTACTAATCATATATTTACAATAATATATATATAGATAGCAAAATTATTCATATCATAATAGTCAAATTCTGAAGTATTTTACTAAAATTTAGTTTTATTTCAAAGTGATCAGTAGATATAGGTGTCGTACGTGCTAACTGCTAAGTATTGTGCTTTCTCAAGTTTCTTAGTTTCAAAAATTTTTTAGAGACAAGTTTAAAATATTATAATAGGATTATATATATAATTAATAAATGAAATTAATATTAAACTATAAGTTTAAACATTAAAACTACTTTAAATATCAAGACTTTATAATACTTTCTTATAATGGCTAGGCAGAGCCTATATATTTACTAGGAAAATAAATATTTGTATTCAATATTTAAATTTACTTTGTATAGTTATATTTTAAGATAAAAAAACAACATGAGAGTTAATAAAAAATAACACCAATGTACTGAAAAAAAAACTCAAGCTTACTATAAAAACTCTTCTTAAGACATATTAAAGAACTAAGAATAAGAGAAACATAGTTCAGACCACATGTATGCCTACGTCAGACTGTCCCAGTCAACCCACTAACCAAATCACCTATTGCATCATAGAAAATCACACTAAAGACACCCTAGTAGCTTGTTACAAATTAATATCATTAGATATAACTAATCAACTCATATATTCAATTTGGCTTAGTCTAAAAAAATGTTAAATATACTATATATAAATAATATTAATGAAGAAGATAATAATGATATTATATATAATATATATATCATATATATATAATATAATAAATATAATATATATGATATCACCAATAATATCACCATCCACATTAGTCATAGCTACATAATTTATGCCTTAGAGTCAAAACTAATGATATATATAAAGTAAATAAAATTTATCTATACATGGTTATAACAGATCTATAATAAAAATTAAAAACGATTATTTAACTAATTTTTAGATCCATGATTCTTAATTTTCATTTAATTATATATACTATTGAAAAGAATTGAAATTTGCTATTATTAATTTTGATCTATAAAAGTCACGTAAAATAAGTGATTAAAATATGTAAAATATTGCACATTGAAAGACCAAGACTTATATAGATTAGGTATAATGGCACAGATTAATTCACTCATTCAAAAAAAGAGCGACACTTACAGAAAAACAATTACATATTGGAATCTAAGTCGTATAAAGCCTATTACACTCATATATAAGAATGTTAACAAAATATATATAAACTTATTAAGGGAGCTTCACAGAGCCGACGGCGGGTAACATAGAGGGGGAGTGTAATGTCCCCCAGCTCGTCAACCGAAAGGGCCGTAGAGACACCGACGTACAGCGACCTCGCCATCACATTTTGAAAGGAACCCCGCGGTTTACGGCGGGAATTGAGTGTGATCCTTTGACACTTTAAATTAAATTATAAAGGAGAGCTCTCAAAAAAACAAAAGATTATACAAGATATACTTTCGAAAGAAAAATTAGTAGTATAAACAAAAATATTACTAAAAACTTACTTTCTTACCTTTAATATTTTTCGTTTGGTTAATATTACACCTCTCCCCGAGCGAAATACGAATTTCCTATGTAAATGCCTGTCCAAAATCTTACAAAGACAGTAAATTCTTTTTCTCATAAAAAACATTACTCTTCTATAAACATCTATACATGTGAATCTTCTTATCATTCTCCTTATCTTTTTCAGAAATAAATTTATATTTTGAACCTTAGAATAAAATCGTATCGAATCCAATATTATCGTTAAGTACACCTATTTGCTTTCAGCTACTACAACATGTTATATAATTCTAAGTGTTGCATATATATAAAAAAACCACTAATATCACTATATCTTATTAATCTATAGCAAACGGCAAACAAATCGTCTAGTAGCATGTTTCCAAATTATATAAATCATACAATTATCGACTATTCGATTTGTTAGATTTCTCCTCAATATAACTTCGCATGCCTAAGTGAGAAAAAAAAGTTTGTTTATCATAACAGTAAAGTTCATAATTTTTTTTTTTAAATCGATACATTCTTTTCATTACCACAACCAGCATTCAATATTTTTAATTTTTATAAAGCTCTGAAATGATAGGGGAGTATTATTTAAGTTTTCATGTAGGTTTAACGTAGTTTATACGAGATATTATTCTTCGAATTGCCCTTAATCTTTAGCTTAGAAGCCCTTTGCAATTGGATATTATAGGATCTTTCTACGATATATAATCACTGAAATAATAACTGGTACGAAAAAGATAATGGTAATATATAATTTTATAGCGTTATTAACTCCGATCATAAGATAATTTATCTTCGCATACTTCTAGGATGCTGGAATCTGGATGACTGTTTTGTTCTGAGACACTTTAATTAAAATTTCTTCACCCCCTTATTGCCTTCTCTTTAATTTCTCCAATCTATCTGAATACTGTCGCCAGTCCGTGAGTGAGGGGCCGAGCTGTTCATTCAGTTAAGCCATAGGTTATTACTTAAAACTCTAAAATAGTTTGGTCAATTTCTTTTTATATTATATGATAACTATAACCATCCCAACCAACCCTTCTAATTTGCAATAACATTATTTTTCCTCCCTTCATGTTGTAATTCATTTCCAAAATTTAACAAACCCTATTATTGAATGCATGCTTTCTTATACCGATGGATCGCTTTCTCTTTTTTCTTAATTTTCTTATTATCTCCCTGGTCACTGCCTCCATTAATCATTCTCTAAAAAAATCTAATCTATATCATAAAATATTTATGGTTCAATGTTTATCAATAGATGTATTACAATATAAATTTGTAGACTTGTAATCATGTCCTGAGAAATTGCTTTTCTACAGAAAACAGCTAACTCACTTCAGCGAATATATCGGTCGATACGAATGTACGCGAGCGGCGCGCGTAGTTGATTGATGAGACACAGATAGTCGGAACGTATGGCCAAATTCCAAATTTTCCAGCGATGCCGATCCGCATACAGTCACAAGTGCCGGAATCCGCTGATTCCGATTCCAAAGCTGACCTAATTGTAGTGCAAAACATTAACATTTCTCCCGTTTCTGAGTGCGTCCGATTTTTTTTAGGAGAATAAAATTGGATGCCTCATTTGAAGAGTCTTTCACACACTTTGCATGGAAAAGGGGCGAGCTTAAATATTTACTAGCAAGGACACCCAATGCTGAAAGGTTCCTTTTTATTCGATGACCACATTGTAAGGGACTTTTCTGAATTTTTAATGTTCTTATTTTTATATTGGGCTGATTTCCTACTTTTATAACATCGTATCACGCCGATCTCAGGTGGGCCCGTATACATGTACGATGCGTACGCACAAAGCTGCTCGTTTGCTACTTTGAGTCTCCGTGATAGATCGTAAGGATTCAAGATCCCGATGCACGTATATGAGCATGCGATTTTTCAAATATGTGTGTCCTTTCTCCTTAGGTAGGGATGAGTTTCTTCCCTTTTCTGCGTTTTTTAAAGTCTTTTTCCTCTTTAAAATAAAAGTTTTTCCGAAAAAAAACAGTTTTCAAACAAACTGAGTTAAACTATTATCTTCAGTATCAATTTTTTCGCCCTATTATGTTGATAAATGAGAAGAATCTGAAGATTGGTTTAAAGTAATGGAAACTGTTTTCCT
>JABUQX010032835.1:5000-10000 GCA_015478945.1 Trachelipus rathkii
TGATTGTTTTAATATTAATAGCCGAGTGAGGCAGGGATTGTGTTATGTCTCCTTATTTATTCAATTTGTATATGGATGGGGTTATGAAGAATTAGAGGTGGGGGTGGCAGGGGATAGTGTTAGAATGATAGATGGAAGAGATTGGAGGGTCTGCCTATTATATGGAATTTGCTGGTTTTTGTGTGCGGATATCTAAGAGGGTCAGGATAATCAGAGAGACCCGGCAGGTTGTATAAAGAAGTGTTGGAAGGTAAACATGTAGATAAGGGTAAGGATTATGTTTGTGAGTGAGGACAGTCCCCTCGGTGTGAAATTATGTTAGATGGTGAGCAGCTGGAACAAGTTTCTGGTTTAAATATTTAGTATATATGTTGGATGTATGTTGCATGAAGAACGGATGATGCAGAATCTTAGTAGGAAGGAGTGCTCGGGAGTGGCGGGAAACAAACACCGCTGCATTAAATCGTTGAGGTGGATGTAAAGGGCTTATATCTACTGGGTGCACCGGTCTTGAGTTTGTTTTTTCTAAGCCATTTCGGCTATTATCATTCCGAAAGAAATTAAATATTCAAAGCAATAAATTACCTAAGATACCGTAGTTAATATGCAAGTCAGCTAAAAATATATAGATAAAAGTAACAGCACTTCGTTGCACTATTTCAAGAAACTAGATAATGTTGATAACGGAACTACTTTCCGAGTAACGGGTAACGATAATGGAACTACATTTTTTGAGTAACGATGCCCACCTCTGTGTATATAAATATATATATATATATATATATATATATATATATATATATATATATATATATATATATATATATATATATATATATTTAGCATATCCTCCTATATGCTGTAATGATAAGCTATCTCGCTTATCATTATAATATTGTTGTGATACCTGGGTTGCTTGTAATCAGATAAATTTTAAATGTTTTAATTTATTAAAGTGTTTTTAATGTAGTGTATTGTCATATGTCTTAAAGCAACCCAGGGTATCATACCAACATATATATATATGTATTAATAATATTAATAATAATATATATATATATATATATATATATATGTAATATATATATAATATATATATATATAATATATATATATATATATATATAATATATATATAATATATACCAATATATATAATAACAATAATAATAATAATATATAATATAAATAAATAACTATAATAATATATATATATGTATAATAATAATAATAATATATATAATAATAATATATAATATGTATAATATATATATATATATCATATATATATATATGCCGTATATATATATAATAATATGTATATAAATATAATATACTACATATAATATATAATATATATATAATAATAATAATAATAATATAATAATATATATATATAATAATAACAATAACCAATAACTATAATATATATATATATAATATATCTACAAGGTCCCATAGAATTCTTAGAAGAAATTCGCAACTACAAGACTGCACATGCGTAATTTTTAAACATTTACATATATGATAAATGATAAATCGTGCCAAGAAATTCTAAAATATTGGTATAATATAAGAAAAACAAAAAGAAAGGAAAAAAAAATATATATATATAATTTTGGTGATAAATTTCATTAAAAGAGTGTTACTGAAATTTTCTTAAGCCTAGCTTGTTTTATTGAACAAGAAAACCTTGAAATTGATTTAAGCTTTTTTTTTTAGGGTTTGAATCCTATTAAGATTTGCTTCTTAAAATTTTGAAAGTTGCATACTTTAAAATTTTTAAAATTGGATTTTTTTTTTACATCTTTGTGGTTAATTATTGTGAAAATTGTATTTTCAATACATTTTTTTAACCCAATTTTTTTAAACCAACTTTTTAACTTACTTTGAGGGAAAAAATTTTTTTTGAGCTATATCTTGAGGTGGAAATTTTTTTTAGCAGAATTTTTTTTTGGGGGGGAAATCTTTTTGAGTTTTGCTTTAAATTTAAAATTTTGGTTGTAGTTGATTTCTGAATTTTTTTTTATCTATTTTACATTTTACATTGAAAATTAATTTTAGCAACCATAACACAATGGATACCACTACTACCACTACTACCACAACCACCATTACAATCACCACTGCTACAACCACCATTACAACCACTACTGCCACTATTCTCAACACAATTCCAAATTCACCTACACATTCTCATGCAATTGACAACAATGCCACTATACCCTTGAATCTTACTTTCTCCATATCTAATCCACCACCACAACAAACAGCACCTTTCACAACATCACCACCCCATTCATGCATCCTGCACCATATGTCGCACATCCTACACCGCACGTTACTCATTATGCACCGAATGCCACTCAAATCACACCTTACCCAACACCCTCGAGTTCTTATGCTCCACCATTTGCACAGCATACAATACCTACTACATCTTGCAACCTTCCAGATACATCACATGCTACATACCCTACGCGGTATTCCAATGCTTCCGCACCTCACAGCGCATCCCCTGCGACTAGCGATCCGCGCCATGCATTACTCCCTGCACATGCAGCGTCGTACCCTGCTCCATCCATTCATGCTTACACAACAGAAATGAATCCTACACCTGCCGCGTCTATTGTTCCCCATCCACCACCGCTGCACTCAATATAGAAAGTCTTCTATTCTAGAACAGTTATTCCACTTTTACAAGGACACGAGAGAGACACATGGATTGGTATCGCTCCTGACAACTGGATACAATGCCTTGAGGATCTCTTCCGGGAGGAAAACATTGAATCAGATGCTACAAAACTTGCGACCTACCCGAGGTACGTTGACAATGAAATAGGATCAGCCAGATTTATGATTACAAGCACAAAAGAACTACGCACTCACTTGAGCTTTCAAAGCCCACTCACCACTGCCTCATGCTTTGCTTCATTCCAAAAATTCAAGACTGTATCCTGGACAAACAATATGGTATTGCAAGTGTTTGCCTCACATCTCCAATCAAGATTAGAAGAATTTACCAGGAGCGCCGAATCACAATTTGGAGTCCACTTCTCAGAGGTCCAAAAGAAACTATTGGTCTTCGCCTCCATTTACAGCAACGCTCCTGAATCTTACGCAAGCAGAATTGTGGAACACTTTGATATCAACAGATCATTACCTAAACAGATACCAAAACAATTAACACCCTGAACTAGCCTTCAAAATTTCCCTTCAACAATCCTCAATGGTTGCCGGAGTCCAGGCACACCACCCAACTCACCAGAATCACCCCAACGCATCAGCTGGAAATTGGAAAGCCCACAGGAATAGTCAAATTCCAGATATGAAGCCGATCCTACTAATACGCCTGCTTGCTACAATTGCGAACGCTATGGACATAACAAAAGACTGCCGCTACGAACCATTTTGCTCTTCTTGCCGCAAATATCACCAACGTGGAACAACGCGAAACTGCACAAATACAATCTGGGAGGAAACTTCACCTCAAGCCTTACAAAGAATAAACTTCATTTCCCCAGACAGAGGCAACCACTACTTTCCAAGATACAGTAGAGAAGAAAACAATAACAGAACTGGCAACCACAACAACAGAAATTTTGCCAGCCAGAGAGGAAGAAGCAGGGATAATCCGAGAAGGAATAATTCGCCTCATTCACATTTTACACCGTACAAAGAAACACTGGCACACTCCCCCAACCCATCTAATCAGGGATATTATCCTCACTACCCTAAGCAATATAACTACAAAAATCCACATGTAGCATATATAGAAGAATCTACCGTTTCACAAGAGCCCGCAAATCCCAACACAGACCTTAGCATTTCACATTACTCATTAGGTTCACCTTTACCATTGCACTTTGGAACTGAACGTCCGAACACCCCAGGAATCGACCATCAAACCCCTACTTTTCCTTTTCCATACATGTGGGAGAGAACATAAACGTCTCGACTCTCCTGCCATCTCCTCCACAGCAAGAGACAAATTTCAGCTCTTTTATTAACGTTGTTTCCCAAGTACCACTAGCTTCTGAAATATCATGCCCACCTCTCGAAGTTTCATAATTACAATTACCACAACCAGTTTACATTCCCTATTTTGAGCTAAGTGTAAAAACACAAACAAACACAAACAGAAGACTACCCAATTTTCAACACAATCATTCAAAACACAAAAGATTGTAATTATATGGAAAAAATATTTGGTCTGCCTCTTACTCTTGCACACAATCATGTTTCTCATACCCTACTACAGGAATGTTAGATACAAGGGACATGAGATCTCTTATCAAGTACTTTTTATACAAGCACCTTTGTTCATTTACACCACTAATCTTGCGGAGCACAAACATAGGCCTCAAATCCATATATGATACTGCTCTTACAGTTTATGGTAGCATTGATCTCACCCTTCTTATAGAACATATCCCTTATTCTGTAAATCTTTGTGTACAGTAGTCTCCAACGACTGCTTTTCCGTCAAACCTATTAATAGGAAGTGACGTTCTTACGCATATCCTTTTCTTTTTCGAATTCTCAAAAGGAACTGCTTGCTTGAAACATAACAATACATACATTCACATTGATCAAATATACAACGTTCAATTATATAGCACTTGCACACAAAACGTTCTCATAAAGCCATTAACTCAAAATGTTACACCTACTTCCGTCCCGGAGGCCAAATCAGATCATACTCACGATACAAAACAAATCGATGAAATCATTATGAAAAACAATGGAAACTTCAATTTGGGCAGAGACACTATCAGTCTAGATCCTCACACCTTTCTAACGCACGCCTCACCTGTCTAAATAGTCGAAAACAGTCCTAAAAATCAGTTTCAATCTATAATTAATAACAATCTGAAAAGATAGAGTTCTGAGAATTGAAATTGCCACTTTTAACTTGATATACTTTTACTTATGTCTAAGAATATAGTTAATTACTTAAATAATTTTGAATTGAACAACATTGACAATTATTTCGGATA
>JABUQX010032836.1:0-7500 GCA_015478945.1 Trachelipus rathkii
CCCGCCGAGCCCTATAGAGGATGTATTGAGTATTAGTCTATTTCCGTTGTGTATGTGTAGAAAGTACAGTATCTATCGTGTATGTTATTAATATTATTATTTCATTATTGTGAGAAATATAGGTATATACTGTTATAAGATACGTATATGCGGTTTTATAATTAAATTTTATTATAATGGATATTTTATTACAAAGTTTATTATTAGTATATTTTATTTTTTGATGTTATATTTTATAATTATATATATATAATTATATATATAATAATTAATATATATAATTATATTATTATTCTATATATTAATTATTATATATATATATTTATATTAATATATATATATATATATATATAAGATATAATATATATATATATATATTAATAATTATATAATATATATTATATAATATATATAATCTATATATATATATATATATATATATATATATTATATATTATTATTAATATATATATATATATATATATAATATATAATAATATTATATTATTATAATATATAATATATATATATATATATACTATATATAATATATTAATATATTAATATATATTAATATATAAATATATTATATAATAATATATATATATATATATTATTAATATATTATATATATATATTAATAATACTAATATATATATATAATACTATATATATATATTAATATTAATATATATATATATATACTTATATCATATATATATAATTATTATGTATATATACTTATATATATATTATATATATATATTATTAATTATATATTATAATATATATATATATATATATATTATATATATATATCATTAATATATGTCATTTTTGCGGACATTTAATTGACATTATTTCGGTCATATAGCACTTTTCTTTAATTTATGAAAAACGATGGATCAGAATCCTAAGTAACTAACAGCATTTTATTTTAATTTTCTTACTTTTTATTTATCAAAAATCGGATTAATTAATTTCTCCACTCTGTTCATTTATTTGTTTTTGTTTGATGTGTAATCTTTGTTTGTTTACCGACGGAGGGCGACGTTTTGTTTTGTTTTTCTAATTATGATCAATTTTTGTAATATTTAAACCTTTGATTTTGATCACAGAGTTATTCTAGTGTATACTGTACTATATATATATCTTCTACTCAATCTTTGCGATTTATCTTGTGAGTATTATATTCCTTTACGTATTAAAAAATAAAAATAATAAAAAAAAAAAACTTATTATTAGAGCAACCTTTTCCTAGAAAATCTTTAGTAGTATAGCTGAGCTAATCTTTGCTATTTGGAGAGATATAGAATATTTTATACTGAAAAAATTACTCTGGAATAACAACACACACACTTAACGTATAAGCTAGTTTACAAGTATCAGTAAATATCGTAAAAGAAAAATGTTCTCTTCCGTTTATTCTATTTGGAGTTGGTTATTCGATGACTCTGCTTACTATGAGAATGACGAGTATCTAGACGGTTAACCTACCGCCTTATTTAATAGGATAAGTTATACTATAATTATTATTAGGTGATATTACTGTATATAACTTATTAGTCTATATATATATATCTTGAAATTGAAATATGTTTAGTAGATCAGAAAGGGGACTGACCATCTATAAAATACAGGAACAATACATATTTGTTGATTATCTATTAATGAGTATCTTAATCTAAAATTTAGTAAACTTATGAACTAAGTCTATTAGAGAGTACGTCATAATATCCCATGACTAAATTTATTTATTATATCTATTATACCCTGTACGCACAGGGAATATATTATAGGGAGGTAGAGAGCAAGAAGTTTCCGTAAGGCTAACTATCTTGCGACATATTAAAGTTTGTGCGTAAAAAGAGGTTTATGAACGTAACGTGTACTGTGAAAAGCAATTATTTTAATTAAATATTATTATACAGTTAATTACCAAATAATTTAAAATGTTAAAATTAAAATATAAATATATATTATCTATATATATTCTGATCATAAGACTTAATTTATGTAGTATTTAAACAATAAACAAATGTGAGAGTTTCCGCCAGAGCCAGAGTTGAGAGGTCTTGTGTATATATATAACAATGAAAATGAGGCTAGTAGATTTATTGGCTGCAAAAAACCAACGCTTATTCGTGAGAGCAAGTCTCGGACCTAATACGTGAACAAGAGTGAGGAGGTGACAGACCAGCGAGTTAAGCGACTCTAAATTTCAACGACTACGCCATTAATGTGGTCTCTTGAAGAATCCATCTAGGTATTGTCGAGAAGACACAACCCCTCATTGACACACACTGGCCTTTAGGAGAGTGTGACTTACCCCTGATTATGAAATGGATAATTAGAGTCGCACTGTGAGTAATATTGTAGAGATAGTGAGAGAGATTGATAATTTGTGAGGGCCTTTTTGATCACACTTGTAATCTATAGGTGTTCACTGCATATACATCCGGATCCATTCTGAGTCAATAAGTCTATGATGGCCAAGTTGAAAAGGATAATAGTTTGTTATCAAATCGAACTCATTGCACGCGTATTCTCGGGTTCGTTAGTGTGGGCACGTAACCTAGTGTGCTAGAGAAAATCTAGTCAATCATTAAGCGTTGAGAGACAAAAGCCTCACAATAAGCTATTGTGTAACGGAGATATATAAGATGTACCTGTATGTATATGTTAGATCTAGACTGTTAATGATTCACTTATAGTATCATCTCAGATCCTACACGTTTTACACCTCATCAAGCCACACGGGATAACAGTATTAGGAAACGAATCAGCTGACTCTCATGCACAATACACACGTCTACGATTTACAATCAACATCTATCTACAAACACGCTTTTATTCTTTATCTGCGCATAGGTCTACTTATCTATCATACACATGCCATTATTTCTATCATCTACAATTATGAACTACTATACTGCACATCACAGGAAACTTATCACACCATACATATATCACAAATCACACACAGACATGAGATAACTTACAACTTAATAACCATAAGAGAAGCGAATACACGCTGACGCGCTATTATTACACTTCTTATTCACCTTCTATATTACATGAGCAAACCCGAGTTTAGTGTCTAATGAAGTTATCATATACATCTTCATAGAGATACACTATACACGTTATATCTTCTCGTCAACTAGCATTCTCACACCATACGATACACATTCACTACTATTTGTACTCTTTATAACGAGCATCTATTAACAACAATCTAAAAATATTTTTTTTCACATCTCTCATACTGACATTAATTTCTATATATTTACAAACACCTCACATATCAATACACTATACACTCACCCATAGACATCACTTACTAAACTTACACCTCACCGTCACATCACACACACAGTCCACTAACACACATACACTAATAGCATATATATAAACACACACTATACCTACACACACAATACACCCTTACTTGATTTATTACAATAGAGGTTGAATTTATTGGCACCTTCGAAGAAAGGAGTGGCGCCTATGTAGCGGCATTTGCGTTATGCATACCGTCGTCATAAATACGTGAACACACTAACCATATTGATATTAATATATATATAATATATTAAAAAATTTTAAAAAAAAAATAATATATTATAACCCATAGATACATCTTAACACTTTCATCCACGCACTCACAACTGAAACTACTAACACCTACAACTAAACCTACACGTACAACAAAATCTATGGAGAGTAATAATCGAAACTCACTGAGCTCACACAATAATGCTAATGAACACTAATAATATACACACAAGTACGTTATTAGTTTAGCACTTATTCAGCCTCAAAAAGATCACTTTTACTACTAATAATATCTCATCAAATACTGAGTTGAATCACATCGCGCTATTAAAGATCTATTATAACACTATACCTCCCAACACTCATCGAGCTCACACTTATAGCTGGGGCTTTTGATTTTTTGGTTTGCTTTTGAGTAGTTTTGTGATTGCCTTAGTGCTTTGTTTTATTTATAGGCGAGTCTATTGTATTTTGCTATACATCGTGCTCTCGATGCAACCTCGAGACTCTTTGAGAGAGTGTAGCTCTTAATCATCTGAATGCAGAGTGAGATGTGATGACGTGAGAGAGAGAGAGTGACACATATCTATGCGTGTGAATGAAGCCATAGCTTTGATGGCTCAAACATTGAGACTTCAACAAACTAATTGAATGAAATGATGGCTCAACGTTATTAGTAGATGGGGAGAGAGCCGATATGTGAGTCAAGTGGCATCAACATTGAAGGGCAGCTAGAGCGAGACTTTCTAGGTGTATAGAGACACCAGATGGATAAGTGAAGGTTAGAATGTTCGAGAATAAGACACTTACGAATGTAGTGGCTGAAGCACCAGTATGAATCTGATATTTCATTATAAGTGTAGAGAGACATGAGTTCTCATGAATGAGAGCGTGTTTGAAAACTGGTTAGCAATTCTGGTTGTATGTTCCGAGGTTAAGTATCCGTGAGTAGAGAGACAGTGGTCATGAAAAGGTGACAGCGCAGATAGGATGCTGAAATTATAGGAATGATGTTACAAGACAGGAGAAGGCAGCAAAGAGAAGTGGAGAGGACGGGTAGCCAAACTAGTAGTAGACAATTTTGAGTGGTGCGGAGCACATGAATAGTGCAACTGAGAGCGCAAAGAAACAAGAATTTTTATCTCAAGATTCTAGCATAGAGACTTTCCCAGCTAGAATAAAACTGGCACGCTAAATATGGTGTCTACCCCTTGGTTACATAAGTATGGAGATGATCAGAATAGGTGATATATATAAAGGATGTTATGCTAGGGCAAATGGCCTTCTAGAAGTGAGATTAGCTATTTGGAGTGATCGCCTACCTCTGAATCATAGCACATAGCACTAATATTAGGTAGAGCCGAAATGTAGCACCTATGCTTTGTAAATATCTAAGGCTATGGAGGAGACTGAGTTCGGATTAGAGGTGTATATTTAGTGAAAAGTTTGAACTAGCGAGGATGCTCTTTCTATCGTAGAGTATGAAACCTTATTCTAGCGCTACCAGCATGACCATAAGAGCATCATAGTAGGCTAGAGCTTAGATACATGATGTCGTTACGGCAAAGTCATAAGTCGAGGACCACCAAGGGGGAGCACGAGACATGCGCCCACTATCCGCAGCGAGTTGCAGAAGTGATCGAGGAGCCCGGCTGGCATAGTGAAAGGGCAAAATATCTTCGCGTTAAAAGGCGCCACCGGCGCGGCAGCAGGCAGCAGTCCGCCAGGCGAGCTGAACACATCGCCGCAGAACTGCGAATACAAGAAGAGGGCGCAGAGTTGTAGAGCAAATCGTAGAAGCATAAATGAGAATTGTCTATAGTAGCGAACCTAAATATTAGTGAGTATACAATTCAAGAATATGTCATTTGCAAAATATCGCATAGAGATCAGTCGAAGTACCTCATTTTACTAAAAACATTTGTTATTAAAAACAGAGGTTGTGAGAGATACACTTTACAGAGACCATTTAACAGAGCATTCAATACAGTAGAGATTCCAAATGGACCAAAATATTAGCATAGCAGGCAAAGAGAGACAAATATACTAAGTGCCAGCAATCTAGTGTTTACTGAGAGCTTAACCTGATTTACTTGCTTATTGGCGTCGAAAATCTGAGTCACATGTACACCGTATCCCAGGACAATGAACTCTTAACACACCAGGGGAATACTCCCCTTGCTCTGTGATGCACTTACACCACTTCTCCTTCCCCGATTAACACCAATATGTGAGACAACACTCACACATAGAGCAAGACCGGTCTTACTGACATGGAATATATTCGGACCTTGATTATTCTAGCTCCATACATGATACTGGGGAAAGAGCTACTAGACACAAGTAGTAATTAGCGAGTCACACATGTAAACATTGAGATTATTACATTGATTTTCTAAAAGGATTAATAAACAAAAAGATAAACGAAAAGAAAAGAAATTACGCGAATTGGAGAGAACATGTAAAATTGAAACAATTTAAATACGGATAAGAGGCAGAAGAGCGCTTAAATAACTATAAGCACGGAGAAATAATAAGCATATCTGAGAATACATAGCTCATTCAGTCAAACATAAAATATATTTATGAGCAATTATGCAAGAAAACCTTAATCAAGTAAAAACATTAAAATATGTTATGTTATTTTGAGTGGTATAAGTAATATGACCTGCAGGAATTGAGAAAATTTAGAGTACTTGAGTAATCACATTAATCAATCACTGAATAATGAATATATCAAAATATTGAAAATACAATAAAATACAACCATATCATATTTCGGAAGCCTACAGACTTGGGAAAAAACCTGGCAACAATTCCACCGATAAACGGTCACTTAGGTTTAAAATCAATGTAGAAAATTTAAAAGTTAACATTTTCAAAGCTTGTGCTCGATTAAAGCCGACTAACATATTTGTTAACGAACTGCTTACTCCTCTCAAGAAGAAATTGTTATTTAAAGCACTGACGATTAAGAAAGATCATCCCCAGCTTATAAAAACTTGCTATATGAAAAATGGATATCTTTTTATTAAACGGAATTCACTCAACGAACCTATCAAAATAAAAGATGACAAGGAACTCGATAACTATTTAATAAGCTGCAATGTTTCCCCATCCGTTTAAAAATTGTTTTGTACGCTAGTGGGTACACATAGTGCAATTATTACAGTCACTACATATTTTTCTTTTAACTATTATTATTAATCCTTTAGTATGCAAAACTTTTTAGTTATTAATATATATTGCTAATTTTATGAATATTATTATATATAATGATATATAGTTAGAATATATATGTATTGAATATAGTGATTTATTATTGAATAGTTATTGGAGTATTGATTAATTATGTCAGTTGAGTTCATACAATGATTATTACTTAATATAATATTATTTCGAGTTATTGTTTACTATTTATCAACCCCTTTTCATATTATTACTTTTTGCATTATTAAATGTATTGTACTGATACTTTGATGTCAAATTTTAATTTAGTGTGATATATATTATATTATTTATTATTATATTATTGTATTATTATATTATTATTATTATTATTGATTTTTAATTATAGTGTATTATTATGATTGCGGGAAGGACTATGAGATTTAACGGTAGAGTTTACAGAAACTAATTGTAATTATGTTTATATTAATAATGGTCTCTTTCTATCTATCTATCTATCTATCTATCTATCTATCTATCTATCTATCTATCTATCTATCTATCTATCTATCTATCTATCTATCTATCTATCTATCTATCTATCTATCAATCTATTATCCTTCCATCCATCTTTCAACCCATCCTTCTACATTGATATCTTTCTAACTAAATCTCTGTCCATCTGTCTAAATATTTATGTATTTATCTTCCTCTCTACCTATCAACTTCTCTATTGTAGTTATTTTATGGGTACCAATAATGAAATTTCTTCGG